>CAUHTR010000042.1:0-261660 GCA_959609185.1 Schmidtea polychroa
TATTTAATTAACACTTAAAATAATATTAATTTTAATCAACAACAATCTACATACATCAGTTTAACAGTCAAACTATTTTAATAATTTACAACATTTTGCACATTAATAAGTGATAAATAATATCACTTTATTTACAATAATTCGGATTGTATACAAATTGGAAATATTTTGTGCAAATATATATATATATATATATATATATATATATATATATATATATATATATATATATATATATATATATATATATATAAATTGATGTATTATAAATACAGTAAAAGCCGCCTAATTGGAACGTGTTGGGTACTTTGGTT
This sequence comes from Schmidtea polychroa, assembly GCA_959609185.1. Lineage (NCBI taxonomy): Eukaryota > Metazoa > Platyhelminthes > Tricladida > Dugesiidae > Schmidtea > Schmidtea polychroa. The sequence goes on from CAUHTR010000042.1 coordinate 315, forward strand.
GGTAAACGTAAATAATAATATAACGGTGTGATAGACAATTCATTTTTATCAATGTCGTTACTATAATAAAAATTTGTGAATTTTAATATCTTTTAGCATATCATCCACATAATTTTATTAGTACTTTAAAACACAATAATTAAAACAAAGAATACATTATAAATTAAAAAAAACATTTTTGCTATTTACCGTAATAAAGGATAACAAATATAACTAAGAATTAGAATCCTCATATTTTAATTAAATCGGAAAGTCATTACAATATTATGATATTGCAAACTATATTACAAGGAACGAAGATCATAAACTATAATACATAATTATTTAATTTAAGTAAAAGTTCATTTTCTACAAGTGTTTTTTGTTATTTTAATTATAAAACATACACGCACTCAAACACGAAAATTTACTCGACACATTTAAAGGTAGACTCTGTTGGACTCAAAAGATTTCTTATACATAAATCACATATAAAAACATATTTTGTTAAAGAAACTTACAATTTCTTTTTTAAAATCATTTTAAACTACTCAATAATTAAAATAAAGAATAACAATATATACGCCGTATATTATACGGTGTTACATTTATATATTTAGTTATTTATACAAATGATGTATTTATTAAATAAGTATCTATAGATAAGATATAATATTTATATAGTATCATATCGACAAACACATCCATTTTGTAGAAAATAACAAAAATGTGTTGGGGCATCTGTGAAAATGTAAAAAGAATGTCTGCTTATAAAGATTACTTATTCCAAAATGTTGTTTATCAAATTTTTGTAACACTGAAATTTCTTCAGCAATGCTTAGATTTGTTTACAACATTTCATAACAAAAATGATTAAAAAGATTAACTTATTGCTTAGATTGAACAGATAACCTTGTAATTTTAAAATGTTAATTTTAAAACGAAAAATTTTATTTATTTATTTTTATAAATCTTAGAATGATTTAAATTCATATAAATAATTTATAAAAAAATAAAACTTTACTGCATTCATTTTTGCTCCTAAATAATCATCTATTGGAAAGGCTACTATAATGGAAACAGGGGAGTCATTCGATTTTCACATAGATGTTTGTGTTTTAACAAAGAAAACCAACTTAAATTGTCTTTGTATGGTGCAAATAAAGGCGTCTTGTAAAGATCTTTCCTAACAAATGAAATTATTGGATATTTGTTTTACCTTGGACAAAATATATGAAAATCTAAAGACTATATCAAAAATTAAACATATTTATATTTAAGATTTATTTCTAAACATATTAAACATTATCATTTTTAAAAAATAATTTTTTCTTTAAAGTGATGAATATGTGTCATGATGAAAGAAAATTTGCATCTGCTATGAAATTTACATCTAATTTTTAGATTATGGTAACTTACTCAACTAATCTTTTGATAAGATTTTGATAATTGTTTTGAGCGTGTGATATGTGAAGCATTATTAATAAGAACCTTTAATCCTAAAATCAATGTGTAAAATGTAGTGAATACGTGTGTGTTGAATGTTTTTAATAAAGTTTTTGTATGTTGATGTATATTGAATAATAGTTATGTTAAATAATTAAAAAAAAATAATTAATAATAATATTTTTTAAAAAAATTTAAAAGTTTAAAATAATTGTTTATTGAAAATTATTTTTAAAAATAATTATTTAAAATTGGTATTTATAATTTAAAAATTTATAGATTTTATAAATTGTTTATAAATTATCAATATTGTTTAGTTATTCATCCCCAGTGAATGTAGGTAACCTGATGATAATAGTGATGCTATTGAAACAAGTCGTGAAAAGAAGTACGAATGGCAATTTTATAGATTATTAAAAATTCTTTTTTTATGGTGATTTTTGTCAACTGATAATCATCCTGGTTTTAATGAAAAAAATCTCGTCCTATAAAATTAGAATTTCTGAAATAACAATAGTGAGTTAAATACTAAAATATTTTCTTTTTTTTGTAAATTAAAATATTTAGTAAAATAAACGAGTTGTTTAAATATTCAGCTTAGAAAATTATTTATTTTAAAAAAACATTCTTTGTGATTTATATTACAATATCATCAGTCAAAAATGGATGGGATCATTAATTGACAACCTATTACCGTATAAAGTGCTTTAAAATTAGATCATTTAAAATGTATAAAATGAAAAATGGTGGTCCATGTGTTCAACAATTTTCAAGCAGGACTGTCATCATGTATTTTATCATTCGGACTTTTGTTTCCATGTTTACTAAGTTAGAGACTGTCTAATGTCGATGGATTTTTGCGTGAATTATCTGTTTCCTAAAATTAAAACACATGGGTATAGGAAATTTAAATATCATTGAAAATAATAAAATTTTATAACATTTGATTATTTGATTTCATGACCATGTAAAATATCAGTACACTTAACAAACTGTTAAGAAAAGAATTTATCACATTTTGGAAAACTTTTGTTTAAATTTTACAATTGATATTACTTTATATTAAGTTTTACGGGGATTATTGAAAGGCAGAATTATTTATTTCTTTCCAAATTCAATTTGTTAGTTAATTTTTTTTTATCAAATTTTATTTCTAATTTATTTCACAGTTTTTCATAAATCTTGTTACAATGTTTTGTTCGATTGAAATTTGTTACATTTGTTTAATTTTCTTTTTCTGCCACTTTCAGGTCGAAATTGAATCTCACTGTCAAAAATATAAATCTGAAATATATACTCTCGTTAAAGTAACTGAAAACTAGTAAAGTATTAAATAAATATTTTTTTAATGTTTTATTTTATAATTTAAATTGTTTTTAAAAAAAACATCTTAAAAGTGAGAAATTAAATTTATAGAAAAAATAGAGAAAGAAAAGCCGACATTCCATTAAGTGTTTTTTTCTTTAGCTCATTTTTTGTTTTATTAAACTTTCATTAAATTATGTTTTATTATTATTAATTTTATCAATTATTTTTAATAACTTATATATACTTTTTTGTGAACCTTAAAATGTGTTCCAAAGACATAATATTATAATAACAAAAAGTCGTTGGCTAAAATATTGCCGACAAAATATGTCGTTGATAAAATGTAAACAATATAGATCTACTTAAACTACATCAGTGTTTCTCAATTATTTTGGTCCGTGTTTTTCTTTTAAACCCAACAATTTTCGCATTTTTACATACATTTTAGATTTTATTTAATAATATGATGTGACTAAAGAGTAATGCATAGAGGGCTGACTGTCACATAATATAAATTGTTATAATGAGTATTTGAGGAAATGTGACTGAATTAAGATAAATAGTACTTACATAATTAATGTTTATTACCTACAATTTTCTTTTTTTTCTATTTGAATTAACGTTTTCCTCATTTTTTTTAAATATAATATACATCTCTAGTTTACAGCAAGATTTATTAATCTTGTCGCTTTTACCATGGATAAAAAATTAGAAAACTATCAAAATGTTAGTAGACAAGTCAACAATACTTTTCCAAAATTGTTAGTTAATAAACCTTTACTCTTAGTTTGTCCCCTATAATTGTTTCCACAACGACGTATTATGTATTAAAATCAATTAAATATTTAATTTTTTTATATTATGGTCTTTATACATAATATATTTGTATTTTTGTCATCATTTAAATATTGAATGTTAATTGTTTAAATATTTATCTTATTTTGACCTTGCTATGGCCTCATAGAGTATTTTGTAGTAACAAAATGTGGGTTTGTGGTCTGTGGTCCCGGATTGTAAAATACTGATTTATAGTATAAAATACAATAAATACTAATGAAATAAATATTGATAAAGCAGTAAAACAAATAGAAATTATTATTAAGTTTTTGTGTAAAAAGTTAAGTTTATTAACTAATTATTTTATTAAATATTCTTTTAGAATGGCTTACCAAAATACTATTTACAAATTTGTTAATTACAAAAGAATAGTACAAAAAATCTTTATTTAAATTACAAAAATTATGTCAGGCATAAATAGTCAATTGTAACAAAGTACAATATTGCGAATGATTAATTAAAATAATTTAAAAATAACAATAATATTTTATGTAAATATTTTATAAATAAAATATAATACTGATAAACAATTTTATATATATATATATATATATATATATATATATAGTCAGTTGAATTTGATCTAGAAAATGTTAAAGACCAATCGAAATATTTTAAACATATTTCATTGTATTTAAAAATTTTTCTATACAGTAGAGTCGAGCAAAGACACGATTGTTAGTCAGCTGTGCTGACATCGCTGATGAGCTGAGAGTTGACGTCGTGATCAGTATAAAATAATATAAGTGACATTTTTTATTTGTAAAATTTAATCTATTTCATTTTTATTAATAAAATAAATTGAATCAAAGTTGTTGATGAAATTAATCTTGATAAGGCAAAACTCAACAATGATTTGCCATTGTGGAAGAAGATAAAATTAATAAGTAAATTTTGAAGTACGTCAAAAAAGTTATTTAAGATATTGCATATAAGATTTTCAAGTGTTTTCGTATTACTTCCTACTGAATTCTAGGAAAAATCAAAATAATATTCCTTTTATCAAAATGACTGTTATATCAACATTTAGAAGATAAGTTATTAATAATTAAAAAAAACTTTATCGAAAATATTTCTGTTACACTCGAGCTGCTAAAATTTTTTTGTAATCTTATCTTAAGAAAACTTTTGAAAACAACTTCACAATAAATAGACGCAGCCATTTTATGATTTTAAAAAGAAAAACGTTTCTAATTTATTTAAACAAAATATCGCTTGAAGTTCATTTGTTTAAATTTGTTGATAATAAAAAAACGAATAATATCACGAAATTCTGAATTTTTTGTTCGACCAATAAATGAAGGAGAATGTAGGAAAATCGAGAAATATGACTAGTTTTTTTTTGGTTTAGCGTAATATTCAGCTGGTAGCGATTTTGCTAGCTTTGGGCATTTTATAAGAAAATTCGATTACTGATATACCAGTGGGACGAAGCTGGAAATATTCCACTCTCCCGTTGTCTCGACATCCCTGATAATGCATTTGACTCATATAATTTATACTTGAAAGAGAGATCATCAATTTTCTCACAAATTTCAACACGGATTATCACAATAATAATCTTTTAATTATTATTAATAATTAATGATTATTTTTATGTCTTGGATTTCTTTTTTATATTTCTCTCTGTCATTTTATTCCGAATTAAAATTAACTGAATTTATTATTTCAAAGAAAGTAATTACAATCACATTTATAACTTCAATAAATGGGATTCACACACACACACACATCACACATATATATATATATATATATATATATATATATATATATATATATATATATATATATATATACATATACTTTATTAGAAATTTTTTTGCTATGAATCAGTAAAGATATCGATGTCTTTTTGCATATTCATGAATTTTTGTCATAATAAAACATCAATACCTTTACTGATTTAGACCCAAATATTTCTAATAAATACAATGTCAATTGAAAAGAAATTCTTATAATAATATATACATACATATATAATATAAAATATATAAGTTTATTATGTATTAATTAAAATATTTAGTAAAATATAATATAGCATGCATTATTATTATTAATATATTATTATTAATATTATTATTATTTTCCTTTATTTTAATATGTAAATGAATATTTGTATGCCTAATTAATATTGATTAGTGTGAAAAACACGACTTTTGCATAATTACCTACTAAGGAATATATAGTTCAGCCTATATGAATACGAGTGGATATGAATTTTTTCCCCTTAAACTTGTCATATAAAACTATAACATCATTTTTTTAATAAATTAAACTTTCTAGCGGGAGTCTGATGTATACACTGATACTATGTTAATAATAATTTACGTTATGAATTGAAATTCTCTCTATTTAAAAATAAATCATGATAATTTAACATACATTTCATTAAATAATTTAGTCTCCTATTATTTTTTACGATTTTTGTATTAGTTTTCACCAAACCGAAGAATTCTAGTACTAAAGGTTTCGGAAATAATTTCAAATTTCAAGTCAATAACTATTTGAATAAACCGTTTTATTTCATTCCAAGTTTGCTTATGTTTTTAACTACGTATTGTATTTGTACTTAGACTTCTTTGCATGCAATAAAATCATCTTTAATACAAGTTGATGTGCAAACCAATAGATAAGTCATAATTTATTAGAAATTTCTTTTTTTTCAAATCATGAATTCAAGAAAATTGGTTTCTTTTGGAATTTTTATAATTTAAAGTAAATTTTAATAATTTTAAACTTACTTTTATTGTTTTTATATTTTTCAAAACATTTTTTATCATTTTATTTATGAATTTTGAGAAAAATGGCAAATATTTATAAAATATTGTTATTAGGCTTTTACATTGACTTTTAAAAGATTTTCCTTCTAAATTTGTAAATTATAGATTTAAATAAACATGTTGGTATTTACAATAACCTGTAAAACATGAAATTCAGTTTCATTATTTACTATTTTTTTCTCTATTTTTTTGACAACTCTAGAGTAGTAAAAGTAAAATTCAGTAGAATTTTCGAAATAAAATTTAAAATGGTATTTATTCCATGCTAATATTTTTACATATCGAGAGTTTACATACATATTTTATTATATGTTGTGTTTGTGAGTTAAATCTTTTTTTTCTACCACTTTCTCAATTTTTATATAAATGATGTTATTCTTTGCAACATTAAAAAGCAACACAAAAGTCTGTAAATTTATTGATTTTAATATTATAGATGCTTTATTCTATATAAATAGGTGTATTTTCAAAAACACTTTTCCTCAACCACAGAATAAATATATATCATAAAATTATTCATTTTTTGATTTTAAAAAGTAAATATAAGTATTTGAAAATTGGAGTTATATTAATAACACCATACAGGTAAAATCTACGGTTTTTATTACAATTTTTTACATTACAAAACTTCTGCTTCTGACATTATTTTCACCATTTCCAGAATTTAGACAATTATTAAACTTTTATTATTAACCAATTAATTTTTTATGATTATCTTTTTCCTTGGTGATATTTTATCCATTGTTGCTGATTTTGTTTGTCGGAGGCTAAAACAATATTTTAAAGCTAATAATTTCATTAAAAATAGATCATGCAATAACAGCAAAATGTTTCTATCTTATTGAATTTTCTAATACACGCACGTTTACATCCAAAGTTTCAACATTTTTTTTTATTTTTATAAACAATTACTATTAGGATTATTGAAATTCTTATTTTTATTCATAATAATGATTTTCAATTATTCCAAAGAATTTCCAAAAATTTAATATTAAAACAAACTGCTATCTAAAACTTGAAAAATTCAATAATGTATTTTCATTATCTGAGCGATGCAAACGTGCTGCAAAATATATAATATTTTAAATTTAGTATACTTATTTAAATTAACGATAAATATATTGTTAGATTTGTTTCAAATTTATATTATGGGTAAAATTCAAAAAGTAATTATTACATTTTTTCAAAGGTGCATGACTGTAGTAGTTTTAAAGTGCTATTTTTTACTATATTGTAATAAAATGTGGTAATATGTTGAAATTTCTTGAACCTGACAGTCTACGTTAAAGGATGTTTCGGGATAATTAGGGTGCTTGAATGTTAATATGTTAAATTCTATTTGATATTTATAACAACTAGAAAACCAAAAATACAATTATTAAATATTACAAAATCTTATTATACGTAAAGAAAACAGTTACCGCTACAGTTACAGTTGGATTCGCTTCGATCAAAATAGTTTCATTTTTATTATTTCCTATATTTTCGTTCAAAATTAGTTTTTGTCTTAAATTTGTTAATTTTTTTAATTTGTAATTATCTTTCCATAGCAGTTCTCTATAGTTGCTTCTATACCAGGGGAGCAAACATTTTAGTACAACTGCCGCATACATATAAATACATATAATTTTAAAGAGAATTAATTAACATTGATGATTGCTATAAAATAGAAGGTCTTTGAAGGAAAAAGCGATGTTTCCCATTTACTATTTTAATTATACATATTTGTTTAATAAATAAAGAAATTGATTTGAATAACAATACAACTCTGTTTAAAGAGCAATATACAATTAATTTTAATTACTTAGAAGTTTAAAGTATACATTCACACCAAATATTTAAGAGACAAAACAATGTCAATGAGAATGATGTTGCGGACTGAAGTTATTGACCAGTTTTTACATTTTAGGTGTCAAGTTGCTTGTGCTGACCATTAACACTGACTGAAGATTTGAGTCTATGAGAAGTGATCTATTTTTGACTTATTAATTTTCATTATTGAGAATGTCTGCTCACAAATGTAAGTTGATGCAAACAACACAAACATCTTCCTTGCAAATATTTTCAGATTTTTAAACTTTTCTGAGTGCAGAGATGGATAAAATTCGATAAGTGGTTTACTTTCAAACACCCTCTTTAAAGAGTTGTCAGCTTGCAAACAAATCAGGTTCATTTGCAGTTCTTCAGTAGTTGTTTTAATGTCACAGACAAAATGGGAGCTGACCAAATCGAACTGTCCTTCCATTACATTAAAATCAGCAAATCTTTTGATAAATTCCTTTTTTAAAACCATCAACTGGGAACTGTACTTTTTTGATAATACTCTTGTAAAAGCTCGTGTTTTCAACAGAGGAAAATAAAAGAAGGTTTATTTCATTAAGTTGCTTCACAAAAAGTTTAAGTTTCCATATAAAGAATTTAACTTCCAGGTACAAATCATTATCAAATACACCTTTGCATTGTAGTTTTGTGTTTAGCTCATTCAGCTTTTGCAATATCTCCGCAACAAATGCAAAATCGCAAACCCATTTGGTATCCTCCATTTCCTTTGAAAAGTCACAAGATATGTCTTTCATATTGATAAACAGAACAATCTCTGCTTTCAGGTCCAAAAAATGGCATTCATCTTCAATTTGTCGCTTTTAAGATCACTTCAAACAACTCATTTTGTGTAATTCCTTTTAGATAATAAAGCTAGTATAAATTAAAATGACCTACTCCTTTTTTCTTTATTTAAAATCTATATTTGGATAGTAGTATCAGAGTAGCTTCTCATGCACAGACACATCATGATCACTTCGGTAGGTATACGAGTCAGTTGCCAGATTAGCAATTTTCGGGTAACATATTAATGCATAATATTATTTGGTGGCGCGCAATGTTATAGTTATTTGTATTTTTTAAAAAAAATCTAATTTGACATTAGCGGACCATAGTTTATCCATCTCTCTTCTTTACTATACAGAATTAATTTCAATTATTTTAAATATTTGAAAATAATAATAGTAATAATAATAATAAATACGATGTCAATTAAAAAGAAGGTGAAATTTGAAAAAAGTTCTTATAATAATAATAAAATAATACAAAATAATGAACATTTCAATGACCATGAATCATTGTATTTAAATTGTACTGTTTAGCGAAGTCAGCAAGTCACCGATTATTAGTGACAAGTGAATGTCATTTTTTATTTAGTTTTTATTTCATTTGCTTCTCAAAATTATAGTTTTTCTAACATTTATTGTCTACCGCGAATTAAGTGGGAATTATGCATTACTTTTATAAGTCATAATGCAACGCGAACCTAATAGTTTTTGCATAACATTAATAGGTTTCATTGAAAACTTTGCGTTTTGATACATGCTTTAGAGAAAAGTATCTCCTTTAATTCAGCAAAAATGTGAAAATGTCTATAGAAAACTATACAGCTTCAATTTCCCCTTAAATAATTTAATTAAGTAATGAAAAATATTTTATGATAGTTTACCTTGACAGATTACCTATTTAATTACTAATTGAACTTTTAAAAGTTTGTAATTTCTATAAATAAATAAATATGTACTAATAAACATTTGACAATAATTTGAAAAATATTACAAGGGACATTTTATTCATGTTTTTATTTCAGTTTACTTTTCATCATAAAACATACTAAATTTTAATATTATTTTAGATACATTATTTCAATAAAATTACTTAACCCTCAGCCTACCGCCAGGGTCCATTGCACCCGAAACAAAAATTATATTGTAATAATTTCCTAAAATTAATTATTTATGTTATAAGCAACGTTCCCTCTAAGCTGCGCGCGCGCAACACCTCCAACTCCCCAGCGCAGCAAAATTATTTTCAGCGCAGTATATTTAATTCAACCGTTTCATGGCAGTTGTTCCTAGTAAAAAGCACACGGAAATTGTCGATGTAAATGGACCACCAGCAGCGAAGACCGGTTATCTACTTAGTTTTCAACATAGTCGCTACAGTTATAGAATACAGTGTCGTTTTAAAACTCTTACAACCACGTTATAGCATTTTGACGCTCATTTGTATTTAAAGGCTGCTCAGCGCAGCTGACTTTGCGCGCACTGCTGCTTATGGCTTAGAGGGAACATTGGTTATAAGGCTTTGTGACTTTTAGCATACTTTTAATTAATAAACAATTTTTGAAAGTTATTTATTATGTTTAATTTTTACATTTTTTATAATACATGAAACAGCAAATTAAAATAAGCCGGGTCCAATTAGACCCGGGCGATATTTTTTAGGAGCAACTTATTTTTGGTAGACACAAGGTTAATTTGGTTTATCTGAAATTTGTTTTAATAATTAATAAATAATTAATAAATAAATAATAAATACTTAATAAATAATTAACTATTTAAAATGAATTTATCAATTTCTTAAAAATCTTTATAATTACTTTAAGAACAAAAAACCTAAAACATTTACAAAATATAAAAAAGATGAGATTTCTTCAAATTATGCAATGAAGCATCATTATACGAACTAATTGAAGAAGCGTAGATTCAGTTAATCAAATAATTGAAATAATGAAAATTATATAAAAAGCCACAGTTTAAACAAAATAAAGCAAAATTAGATTTACAATTAAATTACTTTATCGTCAGATTATATTTATTTTAAACATTTTATAAAATGTTCAGTTAAAAATAAAAGATAAACTGAATTTATTTTATTCATTTTTTGTTTATATAAAGTTGATTATGACGCACACTACGCACAAAATATTAGAAACTAAATAATTTTTTTTAAAACAGTAATCTTATGATAATACAAAAGTTTAATTTTTAAAAACTTTTTACTTCAGCTATTCTAAACTAAGTCGACTGTTCCATGCTTATTTAAAACCTCGACAACAATTATAAATCTTCGAACACCTCAAACCAGTTTAAATCACAATGTTACACTTCATTCAAGCAAATGATGCCAATTTTAATTATTATTTAGACACTTTGTCGTACCTATTTAATATTTTTTGCAGTCTGCTTTATTTAAAACGTGTTTTCGCATTAATAAAATATTAGCTTATTAACGAAAAATAAGAGTAATTAATTAATTTCACTAGTTTTCTTGTATAATGTCATTTAGTCACATTTCTCACATTTTACTATTTGTGCAAAGGGTTAGCATTAGAAATATAAAATTCATAAAAATATAGAAATATACATAAATATAAGCAATATGAGTGATCAATTCCTAAATATTTTAGATTTTCTCATGCTTAATCTTTGCTTTTACCCTTACTACTTTTTATTTTACTAAAGATTAGGATGTTAAACATCCAAAAAAGCGATAAAATACATAACCAAAAAGCATTGCACTCATTCTTAAGAAAATATTTGTTAAGATTATTGTTAAAAAATCATTAAAACCATATTAAAAAAGTATTTTACAAAATCTTTGATAAAATAGTAACTTATGGGCAATTGGGTATATAAAATTTGATATTTATTTAATTATTTAATAAAACAAAAAAACTTAATTTTAGCATCAAAATCTACATAAATAATTTAAAATGTGAAATTTCCATAAATTATTAAATATTGACAATAATTTTTAGACAGCTATAACTAATTTTTCTTTGAATACAAATTCTGCCAACACTCACATATGTTTTAATAGAATAAAAGCATTTATAATACAGGTTGGTGTGTACACCAATTTCGTAAAGGTAAATTTTAATATCATTCATTTTGGAAATAGCTTTCGAGTAAAGTTTAAAAATTTAAGTAAATTTTAAGGTTTAAATGTTGGTCTTACATAGATATGAGATCATTACTGAAGCTCTTAAATATTAATTTTATTCTCCATTTCAATGATAATTTATTTTTAATCAATTTTTTCCACTTTGGAATGATTTCGATTTAATGTAAGTTAGATATATTTTTAACTATAATTTATTAAAAAAAGAAAGTTAATTACAAAATAAATTTATTTTTAAAGACATTTAAAATCTCTTTTGGAAATTTATTCAAATTTTTTGAATCGATAAATGATTTTTCGAACAAAATATTTAGTGATTCGGAGTAATCTTCCAAAATCATAGCAAACTTTGCCATTTTCCATGGCAATAATTATTCAGCTTTGTCATATTCTAAAATTCTATCAAAATATTATTTTTTTTGATTAATTTATTAAAACTTAGGTAGATGTGCCTGGTTGGATATTTGAAATAGCTGTCATTTCTTCATATCTAAAAACTTAAAATTATTTATACTTTAAAGAATAAATCTTACATTGACAGCTCTTCACCTTCGCAAAAAGGTTGCATTTTAACAGAAATATCTGAAATTCTAAAGAAATATTAAATTTATAATAATTTTATAAATACGTTTTATGAAGTTTACTGGTTGTTCAGACGCGATAGAATTAATGTCATTTATTTGATATAAATCGTAAGAACATGTGATTAAAATATATTAGTGTAAAGGGTTACTGTAAAGGGCACTGTATGTCAATGCCTGTTATAAAATTATTTTTGACTGAAGATGACATTGTCAAAAGAATACGCAAATCAACAGAATTAATATTAGAAGAAACTTTTCATAGATTTTCAATGATCTCCCTGTTCATAATTTGGAGGCTAGGTTACGGTTTTTATTTGTTCCATCAATTTATAGCAGTTCCAATGATAGCAGTTCCAATGATAGCAGTTCCAAATATGCCAAAGTATCATAATAAGATTTAATTGATAAAAGCTTTTAAGTATTAATATTATTTACAACGGGTCAACGTTAAAAATGTTGGTGATCTCAAAGGAATTCAGGTCATTATTGTTCCCGTTCTTATTTCTGAAAATAATACCGAACCTCTTTTCCTTACGTTTAAGAGAGATCAAAAGAATCTCTCCAAATTTATGTATTATTTATTGGTCATGAAATTGATGAGTGATAAGATTTTAAATTCAAATTCTATATAGATAATGAAAGATATATTTATGAAATATTTACATATCACACGAAGGTAACAATTTCATATGATGTTCTGAAAAAGACTACCAAAAAACTACTGTCATAACATAAAATATTTTATATTTTTTCAAATTGACCCTTTTTCAAATTATTTTCCGTGCTTACCACGTCTGATGTGAACACGCATATTTTTTGCACTGAATTTAATGAGTGATTTTGCGTAATAATTTTCAGAATGTCAAAAGATTTATATTTTTATACACTATATCTGCTCAATATATTTACTGAATTTCTTTTTTCCATGATTTATAATTAATTTAATTTATCACAAATATTCTAATACATTCGAAACTAAAAATCTCACTTTCATAATAATTTTGATTTAATAGATAATAAATAATTAACAAAACAATTTGTATAAAAAAAATAAAATTTATTTATTCAAACAAAATATAAAAATAACAGCTAATAAACCGTACAAAATTTACCTGGCTTCCAAAATTTTTAAATCAATACTTGGATGAATAGAAATTTTATGTTATTTAATTAACCATTTAAACAAAATAATTTTGGAAATTTTCAATTTTGAGAATTATAATTTGAAATTATTTTGTTTACAATCATAGTTAAAATGATTGGAAAATTTAGTTTGAAAATAAGTCTATAACAAAAATAATTCTAAAAATTCAACTACGCAATAATAGAAAGTAGTTTGAGATTTTGGGAAATTATATAAATGTTTTGTTATTTAAAATATAAAATATTTAAAATGTAAACTTATAATTTTGACAGTTTTGTTTACGTGTGTAAATTATTAAATTGCTATTTTTCATCCGTTTTCATTAAGTATTTCATTTATTTTCATTTAATTTTATTTCTACAAAATATATACCGAAGGTAAATGATGCCATTAATTCGACTTATATAGAAAAACAAACTTTGCAGAATCAATTTCGGTTCTCATTGAAAAAAAATCGAGAATATTTGTTTTAGTCCCGGAAATCCGAAATTTATTGAAAACGGAAATAATTCATTTCAAATAAAACGAAGAAACCCTTTTAAAAAATCTTTTTATCAAAATTGAGTTCAGATTTGTCAAAAGATCAAATCTCTCTTGAACTCAACCTTAGTATCATTTGAACTCGACATTGTTGAGTCAACTTTCCTACAGTAAAAACTCCTTTAAAAGGTTTCTACAAAGTTGGTATTTTTACAGGCTTGCTGAGAGGAGGGATGGTAGGGGGTGCAAATACCCAGGGGCCCGGGTTCGATTTGTTATGTATTTAAATAATATATTACTGAAACTTAACTACAATCAGTTTAAAGTTCAAGCATCTGAATTCCATCAAAATAAATTGAACAAACATCAACATTGGTATCAATATTCAAAAATAAACTAAATAAAGTTTTGAGTTTTTTAATGTTGGAATTAAAAATTTTTATATTTACCAACCATGATTACTGAAACTGAAACCATGCGTATCATTTGTATACTATAGAACACACCCACGTCTCACAGGTCACTACGTCAAATAAAACGTCATCTGCCATTTTATGCGTTGTACGATTAACAATTGTTTAGGGGCCCGGAATTGCTGTCGGCGGGCCTGTATTTTTATATTTACCATTTCACAGATGAATTAAAACGGTAATTAAGTTCTGACAGTTCATGCGTATAATTTTAAAAATTACTTTTATAATACATTGAACTAAAAATTACTTCTAAATATTCAAGAATATTCTAAAGACTTATCAAACATATCATAAAGAATAACCAAAATATAAGGGTTTGATTAAGAAAGAAAAAAGGTCATGACTCTTTATTACTATTCTTTTTTACAAGAGGTGTGATAAGCTACTAAGTAGTGAGAAGATAGGAGTGTAAACCATACCAAATATTCTATTTATTATACTGATTATTATTAATATTGAGTTTATTGTTGAAAAGATTTCTCCAAATTTAGTTGGCGGAATTTATTTTTTAAGACATGATGTTAAGATTTAGAACAAACTTGTCAGATAGTGGGTTAGAAAAAAATGAAATAAAAATTGCACTAGTAAAATGTTTTAATGAGTAATCAAAATAATATCACGAATTATAAAATTAATTATATGAAAATTTTTCACATGCCATTTTTTATTAAAATTTAATCAACATATTTTATGCAATATGCAATTAAAAAAACTAAAGGGTTATAAATCTTTTCCAACCATTTAAGTCAAATTTGGATTTGTTCAAATTATTTCTTGGAAAATTATGTCTAAATATTGAAAATAAGCACAAATACTCTATTGTGTTTTAATCTCCTAAAAATTTTTTTAAATATTAAAAATATTTTATAACATAAAAAGAACCTTTAGAAAATCAATTACAAATTGATGCGGTTCATACTGAAAATAGTGATAAAAATATGATTTCTAACACGCACTATTTCATACGTTTTGGACACTTTATTATTAAAAGTAATAGTCTTTTCTAATTTTTAAAATTATAATTTCAATACTAATTTATCATAAAAGTTAAATTAGAATACCATTGATTTTACACTCGCTTTACAAATAGAATAAATATAATTATTCTCAAGTATCAAATAATATTTGTTTTACTCAATTAAATAAACTAAATTAAATAAACATTTGACACTATATTTAGTGCTTCCAATTGCATAACCTTGAAAATTGAGTATTATAAGTTTAAAAGAGTTTAGTGATTCAAATCTAATTTAATTCATTGCACACACAAACATTTCCGCATCAGTCAATCAACATCGATGCCATTATGACCTTGTGTCATATTATTAGTTTATTATAAATTACTATTATGTCACCTTGCAATAATAATAATAATAATAATAATAATAATAATAATAATAATAATAATAATAATAATAATAATAATAATAATAATAATAATAATAATAATAATAATAATAATAATAATAATAAATGTAACAAGTTTCAGTGTTAAATAATCACATATAAGGAAAGTCACATTAAAATTCTACATGAATGATTTTTGGAAGTCAATTTAGTAGAAATAACTGAATTCCATAAATTGTTGAAGTGATAACAAAACAATTAATTTAAAATGGATTTCTGTAAAAATTATGATTTTCAATTCAATTGAGATTGTTAATAGGCATTTAATATCATTCAACAATGGATCATTAAATAAAGCGAAAATTTAACATTTCCGCTATTTTCTGACTATTTCTCCGAGATTTAAAAATTTCATAAAATATGATTAGAATTTGATTTATTTATTTTTTTGTTTAAATTTATCAAACAAGAGCTTGTTTAAATGTTGAGGTTAAATTTCAAAAAATGTCAATATAAACAAAAATATTTATTGAAATTATTGGAATACAATTTATTTAAATGTTAATTATTAAAATTAATCAAATTTTTACAAATGAGGTTTACAAATGCTTACATGAATTAATTTTCGGGATAAACGGAAGTTCAAATATAATTTCCACTATAAAATAAATTTAAGAAAACAATTTCCGCAAAATTAATACATTCAATATTTCTATTGCCAAAATAAATGATTTTCATATTATGAATTTCATTTCAATAATTTATTGTAAACAATTAAATAATATTATAAGAATTTTTTTTCAAATTTCACCACTGATTTCTTTTTCATTGTATTTATTAAAAAGCTTAAAGATTATGAATCAGTAAATATATCAAAAACATCGATATTTTTACTATTTCATAATCTTTAAGCTTTTTAATAAATTAAATAATAATTTAAGCCTTTGGGTGCTAATAATATAATTAATACAAATGAAATGAAATTCAATTATAAGATAGTCTTTGTCAATTTCTTATAGTTGAAATTTTTTCATTTGTATAAAATATATTATTCGCAACAAAAGGCTAAAATTATCATTTAATGGTTTAAAATTTAATTAATGCTTCTACCAAGAAATCTTCACTTTATACTGATAATTTATTGTGTTTTTGATTTAAGTGCCACTCAATCATCCGTTTTACGATATATTTCGAAAGACTTCTTGTCATCATCATGTGGAATAGAAAAGAACTATTGATATTATAGATTTAATAAATATATATATTTAAAAATTTCTAGAATATTTTATTATAATTGTTATAATTTTATAATTTAACCTAAATATATCTGCCATAAAAACATTATTCAAAAGATCCAGAAACATTTCTATCTTTACAACATTTTATCCATTTATCTTATATGTTTTCCGAATACAGGATGTTGAAAAAACATTGCACCAAATTTTAAGTGCGTGAAACACTCATTAAAAAGTTAATAAAAATCCAATGGAACATGGGTCTGAAAATATTTTTTAAATCCCGCACAAACTATTATAAAATATATTAACAGCTCGAGCCTCGTTAAAGTGTTCCTAGTGCACAGGTCCCTCATAACTCGACCATAAACACATCACCTTCTGTTCGACGGCTCCTTGATTGGCCAGACTGAAGCTACTGCTTACCCACCAAAGATAAAATCAACTAAGAACTTGAAAATTTGTCAATTTGTGGTGGAACTCGGAGTGAGTTTTTATTTACAAAACCTGTGTTATGCAGATGATAAACAAAGGTGCTTTGAGAATGGCCGAGTTCCTCTAACAGTTTGCCAGAGCTAGTACTAGGATTTTTCTCCACTCTTTGTTTATCAATGATGATCTACCTGTATATTCCTAATATTTAAAACTGGTATGATCTGTATTTTCCTTGAGCACATCCTTGTCATCTACGTTGAAGATTTCTTGAATAGCAGCGGCGGCTTTTAGGCCTTTTTTTCCAATAATGTAAAAAGACATAAATTACTGCTTTTTCCACAGTCATTCCAAAATGTAAAAATAACTAAATGGAGATTTAAAATTGTAACTTTTAAAGAGTAGTTAGATTTATATTTTAAAAGACTTTAAAATGATATCAAATGTTGCATATAAATGTTATGCTTAAATGATCTTGTAAAAGAATAACTTCAAATAACTAAAAAACATGAATAACGTTTGACTCAACCCGGTAATAGCAAAAATACTTATAGTTTTAAATAAATTAATTCAAATTTTGTTTAAATCATAAACATTTGATATTGACTAATTTTACGTATAATCTCTGCTAGAAAGTCTTTATGAAATAATATGTTTTATACTTAATTCTCTATTGAATAGATAAAATAATAATGTATAATAATAAATAATGAATCATCTATATTTTAAAATTAAAAAATAAAATAGTATTAAACACATTAAACACTAAGACTGATTATCTTTTAAATAGTATTTTCCTATTAAATATATACTGAAAAAGACATTCTTTCTATGCATTTTTAAATAAAAAATTAAATAATATAATAAATAGAAATTGTTTTAATTAAATGATTCAGTAATAATTATCCGAATTCCCATGATCAATATCATGGCTGATGAGGTTGTAAAACTGACTGCTGACAATAATTCTAAATTTTATTCTTTTTATCATAATTATTAGAATTCACTAAATTTTTTTAATTAGGGTTTATTATTAAAATAAATATTTTTTTAATATTATTATTATAATTATTAATAATAATAATTGAAAGGAGAACATTTATTATATATTTTATTATAATCAAATCAATTAACCCTCTAATGTCCATTTTTTTTATCGTCACGCAATAACTCCCCTTACATAAATGAATGCCGCGGAAAATAAATCTGTATTCAATTTTTTGTTATCGGTATATTGCCACTTAGTATACCTGCTAAAGATATGTCCGCCTTGAGGCGGGTTGTATACAATCGAACCTATACAATATTTGAATTTAGCATTATATGGGATTTAGTGTTGTCCGCCTTGAGGCGGATTTGGGAATTAGATGGTTAAATTGAATAATTATGGAAGGTTTCAATGACTTAGACCAGTGTTTCTCATGGTGAGGCATCACACCTCAGAGGTGGGACACGTCAGCAATTATAAACTATTCCACAGATATCTTTTTAATATAAAAGTCTCATTGACGACTAAATATAACAACGTGCATACATCAATTTCATCGATAGTTATTTTCGCATACTGACAATACTGATTATCGAAGTTTGACAGCTACTTCAAAGGAGCCGGTGGGGCATATGACTTTTGAAAATACTACTGTGGGGCATGGTATAAAACACTGACTTAAAAGCTCAAAAAATATTTTACCCCGAACTGAAAATGTGTATAATTTGCATTCAATTTATTATAAACCTTTTATGAGAACAACACTTCAGTAAAATGTTATTTAAAGTGTTGAAAGTAAATGTGATAACATTTCAAATAATTATAATTTTATAATTAGACAATATGGTAAAAAAATGACTATTATAATATATATTATAAGTATAATAGTAACGAATTGGGTCTTGTTATATATTAAGCACAGTCAATAGCACATTATAATCAATAAATATATTAGTTTCTTTTTTTTTCTTTTTTTTCTTTTTTTTCTTTTTTTTTTGATTAAATTCAAATGCAATAAGTATTGATTTGTCGAAATTTCAAATAATAATAATTTAACATTTTTTCAAATCTCAAGATAAATACTAATTTAAATTTTTTGATTGATTTTTTGTAGAAGAAATGATTAAAAATTATTCTCAGTTCAATTATTTATTTTTCCAAACGGAATATTTTCTAATTTCAAATAATCAATTTCATATTATCGAGAAATTAAACATTTTTTCCCCTAATTTTTTCGATGGGAAATTTTTCTCCATCTAAATATAAATGCAAATTATCATCATTTCTGATCAGAAAATGTTTCAGAAAATGTTCCTACCACTCATAGATCAGATAATAATTGAAACTAGCAGAAACTTTGCCGTAATAAATTATTTTTAATTGAAATTTGCAAAAAAACAACAACTGAAATGCCGATAAAATGAATATATATATTGAAAATTCGAAACATAAAGTAATATGGAGTAAATTTATTTATAATTACATCTAAACTAGAACATTTTTGCTTTTCTGTTGCTTCATTATGTAGGAATTTTCAAATTTTACTGTGAAATTTTTTGTCACGCAAATTTTAATTGGAAACCGGTCACCTTTATAACTAGTGATTCCGTTCCGGTCATTGATTTTAGCACATAATAGATTAAAGTTTTTATTTTTTTTTATATAATTTTTATAAATTAATAAATATAAAATTAATTTTAAATATTATTATAAAAATAATATTAATATAATTTTTTTCTTTTTCATTTATTGTTTTAATAATAGTAATAATTAATATTATTATTATTCAAAGATAAACTCAAAATAATGTTTAAAGTCAATAAATAAAATGGCTACCATAATTAACTATTTGTCATTTTATATTATAATAAGCTGATTTAACAAGATGACTGATGAAATATTTTTTTTAGATTTACTGTAATTTATTGAATTAAAACAAATTTTAAACCGAATTTATTTTTTAATTAAGTGATACATAATAAATAAAATTTCTAAATATTTGAATACATTGGTTTAATTAACTTAAGGTTTTCTAATATAATTTTTGGTTTAGCGGAAGTTTTGATGTTTGCTGTTTTAGACATTTATCTAATTCTGTTGCTGTTCTTTTAATTACAATCACTATTGCATAGTGGCAGTTTTTAGAATTTCTAGACAACATAAAAAATATTTCTTAATTTTTATTTTATATATAAATTTTACTTCTTTGTATCGTTTGTTACTTAATTTTCTAAATTAACTAATAATAAAAAATAATTATAATAATATATTTTTTTTCAAATTATATTTAATTGTTTATATTTATATTTATTAAATTCAATTTAGTTAAACTAGTTACCTAAATTTACTTTAAACAATTATTTATTTATTTATTTCAATAAATTTTACTAAATAGTAAAATATTTTTTTCAAAATTACTTATTTGTTATTTTTGAGGTCTCAAATTTTCATTTTAATATTTTATTAATTAATTATTGTATTTTAATAATTATGCATAATTTTTGAATAATAAATATATTATTCCAAAATTATAGCATTTTAATATTCATTGAATTCGAGGTACTTACCAAATCACAATAATAATATTCAAGATTATATTTTGCATAATATCTATTATTTTTTATAATATAATTTGTATATTATCTATAATGTAAATATTGAAATGTTTATTTATTAATATTAATAATAATATTTATCAAAATAACTTTACATTAGATAGTTTACTATTTTTGGCGCCATAAATCAGGCGCTTTTTTTGCTATTTATACAATTTCAAAAATACAATACTCCTTTTATAAGATATTATCTACAAGGCAGGCGATGTAGGATACGATGCTCAGCGAGGAGTCATATCTTGGAGACATGGATTAAATGTAAAAAAAATTATATAAATTTGAAAGAAAAGCATAAATACAATTAAAACAAAACTTCATTCATGTTTCAAATAAATGAAAGATTTACTACATAGTTCTCGGGTTTCAAGAAATAAAATAAACTCTTTCAATAATAACGGACTTATATTTTGAATTATATAACCGCTTCCTAAATTGAGAAAGAGACGTGGTTGATTGAAAGGGTAGGTAACGCCATCTATGTGGACAGTTTGGAGGTATTTCCAAAATAATTACTAGTCAAATAAATTCCATCAAGTCATTTAATAGAAGTGTTAACAATTACCGGTAAGAGATTAACAAAATTGGCATTTCACATATTTCCCATTCTATTTAACTATTTAATAACTCTATTGCAAAGGATTTGTTTGTTTATATATTCAACGTTTATGTGAAAAAGGTGAAAATTACAAAAATTGATAAACAATTGATAAACAATTGTAGTCGGTTGGGTATAAACCTTCAAATTTATATCGTCTTCCAAATATTTAAAAAATGCATTCCAATACGCCCGGTTTCTTCATTTGAATTCGATAATTTTAAACAAAAAATGATGTATGCCCACCTTTAGTTCAAACTGTCTATGGGCGCCAAAATACTTCTTCACATAAAAACTTTCATATTACCAATAATAAGTAAAAATATTTTATCATTACTTATTATTTTAATTAATTATATATATTTTCAAATTTAATTTATCATCCAGTTTATTCGAATAAACTTTCAAATATTTCCCATCAAAATTATACGTTACACTTTGTGGTTATTATTATTATTATTATTATTATTATTATTATTATTATTATTATTATTATTATTATTATTATTATTATTATTATTATTATTATTATTATTATTATTATTATTTTTATTATTATTTTTATTATTATTATTATTATTATTATTATTATTATTATTATTATTATTATTATTATTATTATTGGTATAATAAGAGTTAAGAATATTTTAGTTATTATTACTATTTTTTTTATTAGTATTTTTTTGGAAAAATAAAATTACTCAACTATTTGGAGTGAAATAAATTTTTGTTATCTGTTTTTTCTGCAGGAAACGTTTCGTTACCAAAAGTGGCTATTTAAGTGAGAATGGAAAAGCAAATGTAACCTTATCCCCGACACAATTCGACACAAATAAACTAATATTTTGTTGAGAATTTTCATTTAATTTGTTCACAACACATACCATCCAATAATTATCATTTTACTGGTATTTGTACAATACCCAACCTTATTATTAGTATTATAACTGTTACTCTTACAATTGTATTTATTAAACAAATGAATATAAATGAGTAAAGATATCGACTTTTTTATATTCACGAATTTTCAGCACAGCCGTTTTACACTGATTTAAAAAAAACATTTAAATACAAAGAAAAAAGCTGACAAAAAAAGACATCGATATCTTTACTGATTAATAGTCAATTTTTTATTAATTACAATGTTAATTTAAAAGAAGTCAAATGTGAAAAGTGAAAGAAGTTATTATTATTATTATTATTATTATTATTATTATTATTATTATTATTATTATTATTATTATTATTATTATTATTATTATTATTATTATTATTATTATTATTATTATTATTATTATTATTATTATTATTATTATTATTATTATTATTATTATTATTATTATTATTATTATTATTATTATTATTATTATTATTATTATTATTATTATTATTATTATTATTATTATTATTATTATTATTATTATTATTAATATTAAATATTATTAATAATAATAAAATCTTTGAAACCTGAAGCAAAATAGGTAATTTTACATCTACTAAAAACACTTGATGTACAATAATTGCGTTAAAAAATTTGAATAAAAAATAGCAAAAACAATTGAAATATATTCGTTTGCAGAATCAAATATCGGTCTCCCGGTTATCATTTAATCTGATTAGGAGATATTTCATCGGTGATCTTGAATCTATATTGAAATATAGGTCATTATCGTCACTATTGCTTGATCTGAGAATGGGATATGAGGAGGATGTGATATTACAAGGTGGAGTTGGCGGTTCATTTGACATAAAAGATTGAAAATGCAAAATTTTCACTCTCGAAATTCGTTTTTCTAACAAATGGTTTTTAGAATTGAAAATCATTTTCAACAGATTCATTGATAATAATGAAATTAGAAACGCACTAGTAAAAATCAGCAGAAAATCTCTGATTTGTAGAATGATGAACAATTCGATTTTGTTTTGTCGTTGTCCACTCGTCAGGGAATCTGAAATAAAAATCGTTTGATCTTTTTTATTCACTATTTTTTAATTGAAAAATCGATAAAATCAATATTTTATTTCCAATGATATTTTCAATAATTTAAGAAATATTTGTAGAATTTTAATTTTAATCAATAATCTTTGTGTCTTCTTAGAGACTGGCATAGGTGTGATTTTATTTTCCAAATAATGACAAGGAAATAAAACCAAAAAATTTCAAAAATCGTGAAAAAAGAATGAAAAACTGGAATATCTGAATTATTGGAAATTAAAAATAATCTGAAAATTTACATTGAACAGAATAATATCCTCTCGTCAAATATTGGGATAATCAAATAAAATAGTTCTTTAAAAATATAGTTAAATATATTGTAAACTTTTAAATTAAAAATAAAAAAAATAATAATAAAATTAAAAAAAATCAATTAAAATTTTTTTTAATATATGTCGTATTTACAAAATGCAAGTCATGTAGGGTTCATTTCTCAAAATAATTCCTATTTGCATTGACATTTTCCAGGTTAACGCCCAAAAAAATGCGTCACTGCATCTTTTCAATTTTCTTTTGTGGCAAACTGATGACTTCGTACAGATTTCTTGAAGTGTTTAAACAAGTAAAACTCGATGGAGCCATGACAGGACTTCAAGGAGGATAGAGAAGCGCTTTAAGTTTCCTAATTTCAATTGTTTAACTGAGACCATTATCGTCAGTAATAGAGCCCAGTAATAGAACCCGGCCTTTACTTGGAGCATCAAATGCAAATGCAACATCAATTTGCATCAATTCGAACATCAATTTCTGCAAAATCCATCACAATAATGCCATTAACGTCCCAAAAAACTAAAAATATTATCTATATACTCCCCAACATCGTCCAAAATCTGAAATTCTCTTTGCAACAAAAAGAGAGAACATAATTTTCTTATTAAAATCAAACGACTAAATAATTGATTATTGTATGATTTTCCTGTTATTTTAATTGTATTTATCAAATAATTTATTTCATATGAGTATACTTTACAATTTTTGAAAATATATTAAATATTTAGACAATTTTTATAATTAAATTATGATCAAAAAATTTTAAATGTTTTTATTTAAAACAAATTATATGAAAGTATTTATAACTGACTAATATTAATATATTTTTAGTTATTTTTTCATTCATGGAACACTTTTAATGATCCTCAAATTTATTGGTACAGCCAAGTGTCAAAGAATGTTGTTCTCTAATAAAGATTGCTTGAATAAATATATTTATATAAATAAAATATACTGAAATATGCAACAATAATTCAATTAGCGTGTTTTTTTATTATTTATTATACTCTGCCTCGGTAATTAGACATTCATTTGCAAAATCTGGCGGCACACTACAAAGCTAATTGCGACATTGCGTGACAGATTATTTGAGCATAACTGTAATGAAAATTTGATTTATTTTTAATAATTATTAAAATAAAATTTCAAAGTAGAAAGTAAAATAATTCTAACACCAAATTTGGTATACAATGGAATCAGCACGGAAAAACAATAATGTATACCAATTGAAAGATAGAAATATATTCACAAAAACAAATCAGACAAATCCAGTAATAATTAAAATTTAAAAAAAAATTGAGAAATAATAATTATAAATAAATATTTACTATTAGGTCATTTTAGAAAATAAAATCACCAGAAAACTTACCTGGATGGATACGCACCGATGAATTCGTTACGTAGCAATGTTGTTGTTGAAATCTATTTACATTGTTTGAAACATTTTCATTTCTTAAACATTCTTCAACGATTTGTAATGGAATAAATAAAAATTCCGACTGCATTTTCATTTTTAAAATTCCATTATCTTTTGAATTGCTGAAAATTCTGAGAATTGTGCACAACTCATGACTTTGATAGTTTTGCTGATATTTCTGCAAATTTTTAATTAATTTAATTAATTAATACAATAAGTAATGATAATACTTATATTATAACCGTGACAATATTATTTATAATTTATTATAGTTGATGTAAAGGTTTATATACGGATAAAAGCATTCTAAGAAAGTATGTTTTCACCCACAGATCATATTCCTAATTCCTAATTATAATTTCTACATAAAAACAATAAAACATAAACTATCCGAAAACGTACTCATAATTAAATACATGAGTATATTTTACAGTTTGTCTTAATATTATTCATCAAAAAATTTAGCAAAAAATTTTATTATAGATAATTGACTCTGGAATCATTTTAATATTTCAACAGATGGGCTGTCAAGTTCAGAGTACAATAAAACAAATATTCTTAAACATTAATATCTACCCATCAAAAGCTATAGATCTGTCTAAAAATACATTTGAAATTTTTAAAAGAACATTTCATCATAAAAAGTATCATTATTATCCCTTTGGTAAATGTTTTTTTAACATTTTGCAATTTTTAATTAACATTTGATAATTTATCAAATTTTAATAAAATTAAAATTTAGAAAGATTTTATATCGCATAATTTTTTTATTTTAGAAATATCTTTAACATTTGATTTTTCTTTTATAATTTTTTAATAACAATACTCGTAATTTACATAACAAAATCTGTAAAATTAATAAATTACAAATGATTATAGCGTGAATACGGCAGCAGTAAAAGATAATATATTCGGTTTTTGTTTAGTAAAAATATTTTTAATTAATTTTTAAATTCAAAATAAATATGAAGGATTTCTTTTACAAAAAATTATGTTGGTTGACATTTTTAATAATTTACATTTAATATGACCAGAAATTGAAAAAATAAGCAAAAATACATTTTATTCAGGTTTTACCAGAGGGATCAAGAACCATAAATAACATGAATAATATTAATATAATATATTTCTTTGAAAATAAATAATGAGAAATATAAAAATCCTTTTGTAAAACCGACATTGATAGATTTAGTCTTCATTATATATTCTTATTTCATAACTTTGAAACAATCAGGAAATTTTCTCGCGTCGAGAACTTTTCTCAAAGGAAATAAAAAGAGAATATTCATTGTTTTCTTTTTCTTTTTATTTAATTGTTTGTACTAAACTTAGATTCATTTAATAAATATTTTAATAGTTACGAAATATTTTTATTCATAATTTCTTTTATTTATGCGAGATTCAATTACTTAATAAAATAATTTATAATTTAAATAAATAATTTTAATTAAAGTTAAATTTAAACTGTGATTTTAAATGTAATAAAATGCATAAATGTTTTTTTACGAGGTGGAAATATTTTTCTCTTAATTTTTCTATTGTTTCCCCCTAAATTGTTTAATTAATAAAATATTACAATGCCAACAACCTTTTCAAGAAGAGATAATCTTAATCCGACTTATAATAAAACCTCAAAAATGTTAGATTTTAAGAACTTCCTGGGAATTTCTATTTTCAAATACCACTTGATCTATTAATTATAATAATATAATATTTGTAAATTTTGAAGTGTACCGCTACAAGATGTCAACAAGAGATGTCAACAGTCAACAAGCAATTAAATAACTAAAAAATATATAAAAAAAGCTGTTACTGGTTGTCCTTTTCATCTCAAACGACCATGTAGTCAAGTATATACGGCAGTTGAATTTTTTGAGATTAATTTCAGGTTATTATATGAAGGTTAATTGAATATTTGTTTTTGTAAGAGTTAAAAATAATTAACCAAAAAATTTCAACAATTTAATTTCAACACTATCATGCTTTTTTTCATATGACAAAGTCATTTGTTTCGAAAAGGCAACCCCCCAAAATAAATTATTGTAAAAATAAATTTATCAAAAAAAATAAGTTAATAATGTAAAATATGATAAAAGGTTTACTAACAAAATACTCTGTAAATCTATCAAAGTAAATATTAGCTTGGTGTAAAATTTATGTAGATTTTTATTATAAACTTTGAAATATTAATAGTTATTCTCAAGATTTGTTCAATTCTAATAGTGCAATTCTAGAACTTGTAATTTTTCTAATAGGACAAAATACACCATTATCATCAATTTTCTATCCTAGAATCGTAATTGGTAGATACATATGAGCCTTTAATACACTTAAATCCATGTAATTCATTGAAAATACTTCTTCAAATGCCCCAAATTCAATTACCGCTGGGGCGATAGTCGATCAAATATACACAATTCTGATTTACCGCAAATCATTTTTCAAATATAGTTTCAAACATACCAGCAACACAGAGTAAAACTTTCCTCAGTTTTGATAAAGCATTTGCTTTCAGAGATGGTATTATTTTCTGATCTTTCCTTATCACATTTTTAGCAGTTTTCATTCCAAATCTACCAATACGTTTAAGAATCGGGAGTGCAAATCGACCAATTGTTCGCAACCAACCTAGGCCATACTGTTTACCAATAAAAATGGTAATTCACCACTAGCTTGGCTACCACTATACATTGAAATATTATCTAGTTTAGCCATCTACGTTTCGAAAATGTAATGTCAAATGAGTTTTCCAATCTTTTGGAAAGTTTATAAGTTTTCCACTATAATCATGAATCACTCCAACAAAATGAAATGTACAAAACCGACTCATTTATTGCAAGCAAAATTTTAGACATTTGGGAAACCCGACAAATATTCTTCACACCTGATCGAAATAGTCAAAAGAAACCTGCAATTAAATTTATTTTGTACAATTTATGTCAAATTATATTTCTCTAATACTTTACAATATTGACATAAATGTTGATATTAATAAGTATTTTAATGATTCTTTTATATATAAAAAGGAAAAATAATTGATTTTACATGACATATACAATTTATAAGACAATTAGCGCGTTGGTTGCTCTTTAATCTGTATATGTCTGACACCTCGAACCTATATAGGCGCTGTGTCGGCTATATATGTCTGACACCAACTGTTTTAGTTTGAGTTACAAAATACATACGAGTCAAGCAATCTATGAAAATTTGTACTATTCTCTACTAAATACACTAATCAAGAATTTGTTTTGGCCACTGAGGTAATTTTATTTCATATGAAGTTGAAGATTAACGTTTTAATGAAACTAAAATTAAAATTAAAATCCCCTACTTTTTAACTGACTTTTTAATTTCTATCTGTCAAATTAAAAATTATTGACCGGAATATTTCAATAAATAAATAATTTTATTAAAAATTGTTTATTGTCAAAACAAATTTTTGATTAAACTGTCACTATTAAAGACTTTGGAATTTTAAAAATATAAATACAGAAAATTTTAAACTGTCAACACAAATCAATTAATAAAGTAGACAGTTCGCATTTAATCTTTTATATATTTCTTCTCCTATTTATTTATTTTAATTTACTTCACTTATTTTATTTTAATTGCTTCTTTAAATTAACTTCTTCCTGCATGTAACACATGATGTCATGTTTTCCCTGACTTTTAGAGTAATCTCTCAAAATTATTTATAATTTACCGTGAAAATTTGTTTAATTAAAAATTATTATTAGAAAAGTGATAATATTTTAATTGCAAGATTTCACTTCCTTAATTTTCTCTGCTTTAAAAAAGCAATAATCAATTAAAAAAATTTTAAAAGATTTATTTTAATTTTAATTTTTAAATTCAAAATACTCACAAATTTATTGGTGTATATTTATTTGAAAATAAATTGATACTTAATTAAAATAATGCAATGAACGGTGAAGAATATGTAATATTTTACTAATAAAATTTAAAATTTTATTTATTAATTATTTTAATGTTTTTAAAAATCAAAATCTTTTAAATTGTTTTAATCAACAAACTTGGATTATGAAAACCGAGTTTGGTTTAAAAATATTTTTCAACAAAAATATTATTAAACATCTGTAGTACCTGCTTTTTGTTTATTTAACAAAATATTAAAAATTTAAATTATATAGTAAAATAAATAACTTGATTGGTAAGTTTATAAAAATAAAACATTAAATATTGTGAATTAAATTTACATTTTTCTCATTTTCATTCTTTTTATAATTTAAATATAATTTATTGTTTTTAATATTTTCAAATAAAGTCTAACTTCGGTTACAATTTTAAAATAATTATATTAAAATTATATTAACATATTTAATAAAAATACATTTATCGTCAGTTGTTTAAATCAATATTGAAATTAAAATTTTTTTATAATTAGCTGATTAACGTAGAATATTTCAATGAAAAATTCTATGTAATTGCCGCTGACAAAACTTTCTGTCTAAAGAATATTTTTTTCAACTGTCTCCGAAAATCATAAATCTGCTGTCACGTATTTAACTACATTATTTCAATTTTCTGTGTGCATAATTGTTCATTTTCCAAATTTTTGTCGATTTCTCTGAAAATCTTATTACAATTTATAATTTTCATTTAAAAAAAATATTCAGCTGCCAATAATCAACCGAGAAATTCTAAATAAAACTGACAGCTGTTAAATATTGAATACATACATTTAAACAAACAAAACAAATAATTTATTTTGACAAAATAAACGATGCTAAATCAAGTTTTAGTAAAATATATTATTCTTTAAAAAATTTTTAAAAATATAATTCAAATAATATATAATTTTTTTTTAAATTCTCTTCGAAATTAATTTGAAAAAATTTCCTTTAATGTTTTTGAAATAACTTTTATAGTTCGATCGTATTTTTGCTCAATTATTTGCTATGTAAACCCATTATCATTTTGTGAACTTTTTTTCGATAAACTGACATTTTCTGACAATCTATTATGGAAAAAGAAATTATTTTATAAATTAGATTAAATCGAAACGCATTAATTACTTTCCTTCCTGTTTACTCGTACAGTCCCGTTGAAGAAAAAACAAGATCGAAAAACTGTAATAAATAATTTACTAAACTATCGATCATTTAGTAAAGCAAAAATGTAAAGTGAAAAAATTCGTTTTAACATTTTGCTTTATAATCTTAAATGCATTTATAAATAATAAATAATATATGAAACATCCAGTTAAAATATATCATAAACAGTCAAAGTAAACATAATAATAAACATTTTCTATAAACTTGAAAAAAATTAACTACTTTTTATATTTACGAAATTATTTGACATGTAAAAATATTTTGGTCAAGCTTTTCATATACAATTAAATATATTTATTATTATGATTAATATTACTTAATTATAAGAAATCGAAACTCGATATATTTCGACAGTTTTCCTGTGATCATCAGGAAGGATATAATAACATTAGAAATTATAGATTTTTGAATATATAATATCCAATTTTTAATAAAAATATTTTAAACATTATAATTCAAATAATATATTATTTTTTTTAAATTTAACAATCACATATTGAAATTTAGTTTAATAATTTAATAATTATTTAATTTAACAACAACAATCGGAACATAAAATATATGAAAAATTATTAAAAATTATTAAAAATTATTAAAAAACATTCAAAACACAAGTATTCACTGCCTTTTGCACATTAATTTTCGGATTCAATGACTTTATCAATAACGCATCAGAAATAACGGGTAATTATTGAAATTTTTTAAAAATATTTAAGAAGTATACGAAATGCACTTCCATCCAAAATATGATGTTCAGAGATGTTTTCATTCCATAACAAGCAACATAAAATAAATCAACCAATGGTACATTAGTAAACAGACTACAAACATCAAACAAGACCATAATTTCATCTACACTTTGTCTATCATATTGTGCCTTGCAGGAAACAAATTCAAAACTACCTTTACATTCAAATTCTGTACATTCAAATTCTGATCGTATTAATGGTTATAATAATCCCTCCAAAAATTTGACTATTTTATACTTGGCAGTACCAACCATGGATAAAACAGGCCTCATAGGAATACCATATTTATGAATTTTTTGAAGCTCATACATTTTTGCTAGTCGAAATTAAACAAATCTTCATCAATTTGCTTATTTTTGGTTAATTTATTCAGTATCTCTTTTACCGAATTCTCATTCTTAAGAGGAGGCAATATTCCAATCTTCCGAAAAATCTCTACTTTCATGAACGGAGCTTTCAAAACCTCATTAGGCCTATTCACATAAACATCAAGGTAAAAAATTACCAATTCATTTCTTTTGTCAAACTAACATCTATTGATGTCTTTCTTAGCTAAAATTTGTATGATTGGTTTTAAAATTTTATTAAAATATTTCAATAATTATTGGGAACGTGTAATTTGTGAATCCGAAAATTAATGTGCAAAAAGCAATGAATACTTGTGTTTTGAATGTTTTTAAATAATTTTTCATATATTGTATGTATCGATTGTTGTTATTAAATTAAATAATTATTAAATTATTAAATTAAATTCAATATTTTAAAATTTTATATGTGATTGTTAAATTGTAAAAATAATATATATTATTTGAATTATAATGTTTAAAATTTTTAAAGAAAAAAATATTTTTATTAAAAATTTGATAATATATGTTCAAAAATCTATAATTTCTATAGTTATTATATTCTACCTGATGATGACAGGGAAACTGTCGAAATATATCGTGAAACGAACTTTTGAGTGGTGCTTTCTTATAATTATTATTATATTTTGAAATTATTTTATGTTTAAAAAAATATTAAAATATTAAAATATTAAAAAAAAATTATCAAGTATTACAAAAATAAATATAAAAATATATAAAGTGAACCTTTTCGTTTTCAATTTCAAAGAATTCTTTATAAAGTTCAATGGACCATCTCTGTTGTTTTATTTATTCAAATGTTTTAAATAATTAAAACAAAATATTAAACAAAATCACAAATTAATAGACATTTATAAAATGATTTTTCAATTGATTCAAACAAACAATTTTTTTTATTCTAAATTATTGATAATATTACTTGATAATGGTTATAACTTTTGAATTGTAATTTTTGATTGTTTAAGGAAAGCTTAGATTCTACTTCCAGCTGGTATTTTCTTCTTTTGCTATAAACAGAAAACAACGAGAATATTTTCTTTTGCAAACGGTCAAGATTGTGATTGGGAAATTGTTTTATCTGTAAGTTGAATATAGATCTAATCCAAATTGTTAACTGCGATGATTGTAGAATGACAAATATAAAAATCGTGACAAAGGATAAACCACAAAATATTACTAATGTAATGTAGTAGTTGTTTTTGAAAAATTTTAGTTTGTCCAAAGAAGAAATAACAAAAGATTTTTTAGGATCGTTTGAATCAAGTCTAGTGTTAATGTTCTGAAATTAAAACAAAAAAACAATTAAATACCAATTAAACATGGATTAATGTAAAGGTTAAAAAATATATAATTACATATAACAATAGTAGTGTGTTTATATCCCTAACCAACACAACCCTCCAACAAAACATACCTCCATTACGCCTAAACCATTAGAAAAACAACCTAAAACTTATACTTTTATAGTATTTTAACCCTATATTTTTGAAAACAACCACCCTTAATACCCCTAACTGTTTTAATCAAACTCTAGAGTTGATCTTTATCAGATTATTGATTTTAAATTATATAAAACTTAAAAAATTGAAAAAGAATAAAAAATTTTATGAAAATAGTAAAACTGCTCTGAGAGGACAGTGGTATTTTTTTTTTTTCCCACTGTCCTCTCAACAGTTTTTTTTGATCCGGATCATTTTTTTTTATTCAACCTCTTTCGTTTATCGAATCTCTTCCAATATACAAGCTGGCCAGACTCATACATCAGAATCAATTCGATAATAGCAGCACACCTTATTATTCGCTTCTCGCTCGAACACGATTTCATCGGCGTTTTAAGTGTGCTGCTCGAAAGTACAAATGAATCCGAAAGAGGTCCGAAAACAACCAAGAAATAAATGTGCACATTATAGAATCGATCCGGGGGTGTTCGAAAGACTGGTGGCGATAATTACCGGTTCGCCACCACACCCGTTTCAATATTTTCTTTTTCATATTTATGTTTAAAAATTAATTAATTAATAAAATATATAAAATATACAAGATTTATTTCCTAAGATACCCACACTATATATTTTTTTAATATTTATTTTCAAAAATTATTTTCAATATTATTTTCAAATTTTTAATATTATTTTATGTTGAAAAAAAAACTAACCTGAGATGTGATTTGAACCACTAGCATTTGAACCACTGTGCCAGTTTAGCCCACTGCGCTATTAGACTTTGGATTTTTGTCATTTTTAAAATTTTTAATTAATAAAAAAATAAAATAAAATAAAATAAATAAAATAAAATATACAAGTACTTTATAAATATAAGATACCCACACTATTTTCAATATTATTTTCAAATTTTTAATATTATTTTATGTTGAAAAAAAACTAACCTCAGATGTGATTTGAACTACTATCCATTTGAACCACTGTGCCAGTCTAGCCCACTGCGCTATCAGGTTTCAAATTTTTGTCATTTTTACAACTATAAATAATCGATTCAAGTTCTTTAACTCTTTCCCGTAATTGTTTCATTTTCTTTAACCTTATCTCAGCAACTTCTACAGCTTTCATGTAAAAATGTCGATACTTTTCATTCTCTACCATCAACTCTTTGATATATTCTAATGGTTCTTCTTCTCTTCTTTTCATTCTCTTATGTTTAACTTCATTCAATTCATTTCTCATTCTTTCAATTAAGTCAGTCATTTTATAAATATATTTTTTATTGGATATATTAATTTTAATATATAAAAATGAATAATATAAATCTCAAAATTCAAGAAAAAAATAAATTAAATCTTGATTATAATAAAGAATTTACTCATGAAATTAAAAAAAATGATATTTTAAAAATCTCGCCAACTTCAGGATCTATTGCAAACTTAAATCGTAGGGGTGATATAGTTTTTCAATCTCTTCAAACATCAAACCCAATAGATATTTGTAATGCCAAATTATATTATAAAATTGAATTAGAAATTGAAGTAAACAAAGATATAACCCTAGAAAATAATTTCTTTCCAAATTTATTCTCCAACATGAGATTAAAACTAGGATCATCAGAAATTGAAACTGTTTTGCATCTACAATATATTCTAGAATATATTCTACAATGTTAAATTTTATTTTAACTGGTTGTGATTATAAAAACGAATATGGTGAATTAACAGGTTGGATTCCTGATGTTAATAAAGGGGATTTAGATAAAGATGGTTTAGATATAAATTATGGTTACCATAAAAGAGTTGAACTTTATAAATCTAAAAAATTTGAAGGTTATTTTGAATTAAAACACTTATTTGGATTCCTTCAAAATTATAACCGTGTACTTCATAATGTTTTTATAGAACTCATCTGTAATAGACTAGAAGGTGATAAAAGATTGTTCTATGGAGCTGCAGATACAAAAGCTAAATTAAAATTATCAACACTTGAATTGCATATACCTGAATGGACATTAAACCCACATTCTGAAATCAAACTCCTTGAAAGATTAAATTCCAACAAGTCTATAAATGTAAATTATTTAAATAGAATCTGTAGTGAATTTAGTATGACAGAGGGTTCAACATATTCTATAAAGGTGGCAAATTTAGCATACCGACCAAGATATATCTTGATTGGATTCAAAGAAGTAGATTCATCTTTCCAAAAAAATAACAATCTATTTATTCAAAAGATTGGAGATGATAATTTAAAAACAATCCAAATTCAATTAAATAGTTCTTATTATCCAATAAATAGAATGGAATTTAATATTGAAAATAATGAAAACATATTCCCATATCTAAATTATATTGAAACATGTTATGATTTCAAAGTTGAACCACAATTAAGTTTAGAAGATTTCAAAAATTTATATTCTATATTTTGTATAAATGTATCAGACCAAGATGATCGCCTAGCTATAAATAATGTTGATGTTACACTTCATATAACAAAGGATTCTAATTTTAAAGCTAAAGTATATACATTAATATTAGAAGAAAAGAAAATAGAAATGAAATTATATGGTGGAAAGATTTCAATTATTGAAAATGTTAGGGGAGATTCTTCATAAGTAGATTCCCCCATAAAAAAACTTTTAAAATGAGTAAATATTGGACATGTGAAAGTTGTAATTGTCAAGTTACAAGACATCACAAAGCAAGTCATCTCAAAACTAAAAAACATACGAGAGTTGATATTACAGGAGGTGATCTACAATCTTCAAAAACAACATCTTCAATATTAAAACCTTTTACTACAGAAAAATATCCAGGTGAAAGACATTTATTCCGTCACAATTATACTGGGCCAGGAACAAGATTAGATATTAGATTAGATGAAAATAATAATCCTAAACAAGGAGAAGAACCAATAAACAGAATCGACCAAGCAGCTTTAAAACATGATATTGCTTACAATTCAGAAGATCTTAGAGATAGACATGTTGCTGATGTGAATTTAATACATGATTTAAATAATATACAAAACCCATCAACCCAAGAAAAGATTCAAAGAGCTCTAGTTAAATTAGCAATGAAAGGTAAGATTTTCATAGGCTTAGGACACAGTCCGATCACCATGGGTGCAAGACTTCCTAGGAAAGCAAAAGATGTTGCTAATAAAAAGATTATCGAACAAGCAGAGATTGAAAGATCCCTCGAGAGGACAGCCAAGACTAGTTTACAAACCCCAACAGAATCAGAAATAAAATATGCCAACGAATTACACCATGAATTTAGAAAAAATAAAAAATATTTAAAAGTTCAAGTACATGAAAAAGATCAAACATGGTCTGCAGATTTAGTCTTTATGCAACCAAATCATCAGACCCTGAAAAATATAAAATAATTTTAACAGTAATAGATTTATATACAAGATTTGCTTTTGCAAGATGTTTAGAAAATAAAACAGGATATTCTATTACAGAAGCATTTGAAAATATATTTGAACAACATCAAAGAATTCCAAAATATTTATGGTGTGATAAAGGAACAGAATTTTATAACAAAGTTTTTACAAAGTTTTTAAATGAAAATGATATTAAATTATATTCAACAGAAAACGAAGGAAAAGCAGTTGTGGTTGAAAGATTAAATAGAACATTAAAAAATAAAATGTGGAAATATTTTACTGCTATTGGAAAACAAAAATGGAACAATGAATTGTTACAAAAGATTGTAAATGAATATAATAATGATGTACATAGTTCTATAAAATTAACACCTTTAAATGCTTCCATGAAGCCTGAAACCATTAAAGTGGTAAATATTGAAAATGATGTTATTGTTGATACAACCCCTATAAAACCAAAATTTAAAATTGGTGACCGCGTAAGAATATTTAAATATAAAAATAAATTTGAAAAAGGATTCACAGCAAAATGGACAAATGAAATTTTTATTATAAATAAAATACATCATACAACTCCAATAACATATGGTATCATCGATTTAAATAATGAAAAAATATTAGGTAGATTTTATAATAATGAACTACAGAAAACAGATTTCTAAAATAAACTTTTCCACATTTCAGCTTCTTCTCTATCCAAATAAATATAATTATATTTTTCTTTCCAATGATTATCAACAAACATATCAAACATATTCTTATCAGGTTCAACATTTGAAAATAAATCATTATAAATCATATTCTTATCACGCTTGTCTAATTTAAAAAATATAAAACAATTAGAATTATTTCTTATAGAGTTTTTATCTAAAGCATAATATGTTTGAGATATATAAATAACATTACAATTATTATGTCTACCTCGTGTAAAGTAACTCTTTTGAATCTCTTGATTTTTCATGTTAACAACATCATCAAATATAACTAGATTCTTTTTATCTTTAGGAAGTAAATCACAATGTAAAACATCTTCAGGTTTATTAGAGAATAAGATCTGGATTCCATCCCCTATATAATCATTTTTATTACTAATATCTGATTCTAAAATCTTTTCCTTGTACCAATCAACCATATCACAAGGATGAAAAACCTCTTCGAGATATGTATGTTGATTTTTAAAAATATCAATTATAGCTTTTTTAGTTAATTTATTTTCAAATCCACATTTCAAAAGTTGTAATTCCGGTTGGTTAATGGTTGTAGAATAAAAGATTAAATTATTATAATCCAAAAAACCATCTTCTAATAACATTCTCATAAGAAGAACATTCTTTCCACATCCAGAAGATCCAATAATTAAGCATCTAAAATTATCAGGAAATACTTTATTATTAAATTTAGATTTATGTCTATTTAAAATTGGTTTCCAAGTATCCATTTTTATTTATTATAAAATGACAACACAAAACCCTACAGAGGAATCTTTGCAAGAATTAATAAATTCAAATAAAAATAAATCAGTAGTAATCTCTGGTAAAAAATATTTTATTGGAAAACATGTAAAAGAACAAGTTAAAGAAAAGCTAAAGGAAGGAGGGATTCTTCCTCTGGCGGCTTTAATACCTGCAATCATTGCCGGACTATCAGGTGCTGCTGGAATAGCTGGAGGAATTGCAACTACAGTTCAAAAAGCTAAAGAATCTCAAAAGACAGACCTAGAAAAAGAAAAACTACAAACTGAAATCGAGAAAATGAAGGGAGGGAAAGGTCTTTATCTTGATCCTTATAAAGGTCGTGGTTTAAATGATTTTTTAAAAAATCAAATTTCTACATCTGAATCTTTATCTTCAAAAGATAAAGATGATTTAAAAAAAATATGTAAATCTTTAAAAATGGATGTCTTTGTAAAATTAAAAATGGTAAAGGTTTATACTTGAAACCCTTTCCAACGGATCCTTTACCAAAATGATACCATTTTTAATACCATTAAAATGGTATATGAAGAAAGATTAGCACTTTTAAAAAAATTACAATCAGAACAAGATAAATATAATAAAAAAGATACAACTCAACACGCTGAATCTATAATATTAAATGAGGTAATCCAACAACAACAAGGACCAACAATTAAAGCCATAAAAGAGTTAGAAGTTTTAAAATTTAAAGAGTTGGAAGATAAACAAGATTTAAAAGAATTACCATGGTTGGAAGATTTAAATATAAAACCTCTTATACTTGATCCTAAAATTAATGTGAGTTTAAGTAAAACAATTAAACCTACATTTAATATTAATGTTGAAGGATATCAAATAATAACAATTAATAAACATGACTTTCTGTTATATTTAAATTCAGAAAATAAATCACGTATTCATTCACAAAATGTTTATAATACTAAACACCTAGATTTTGAATTTACAGATGATTTTTATGGATTAGTTTGTGGATATCCCTCAGAGAATGTTGATCTTCTAGAAATTAAAAAATATTTAAATTTAATAGAATTAGTACATGGTAGTGCTAAAGCAAAACATATTCAAGATTTAAAGAAATATTTAAATAAAAATGAAAGGGGTTATATTGTCACAGAAGGAGAGGGCCAGGGTCAGGGCCAGGGAAAGGGTAAGGAGATAAACCCAATCAATCTTTTTATTGAATTAAGAAAACTATTAGCAGCTAAAAAAGCAGGACATAATAATTTAGATTCTGATATTTTAAAGATTTCTAAAGAATTATTAAAACAAGGAATAATTTCAAAAGATAAATTTAATAAGTATACGAAGTTATAAATACGAAGTTATAAAATATAAAATGACTCCTTCAATATTAGATTTTTTAAAAACATTTGGAATAAATACAAAAACAAATTTTGATTTAAAAGATTATGCAGATTATTTAAATTTAAAAATAAAAATATTAATGAATGATGAATTGTCGAGTCTGAAAGAAGACACTCCAAAGAATATCATTATAAATTATCAAAATTCAAATGAAAAAGGATCTCATTGGGTTTGTATATATAATAAATCTATATACTTTGATTCTTTTGGGATTAAACCCACTAAAGAAGTTGAAGACTATCTCTCGGACTACACTTTTAATTCTTTACAAGTTCAACCTAATAATACTAAAATATGTGGTATTTTAAGCTTATATGTTTTGTATAGATTGAATAAATCCAAAGGAGAAGGTTTCACTTCCTTAATCCAAGAAATTTATAATGATTTAAAATGGAGCTTCGCAACCTTCCGGAAGATAATTTAAAAAAAATGGTAAACATAATGTCAGATAAATATTCAAGAACTTTATCTATAAATTCAAAAGAATCAGACTTTACTATAAACTTTCAAGATTCAATTAAATTAGATCAAAATTTAAATTATGAATTAGGACTATTATGGTTTTGTGCTTATAATACTATTTTTAATATAACTAAAGATAATAACATATTTTATTATATAAGCCCAAAATCTACAGATAAGATTATAATAACAATCGAACCCGGAGCTTATGAGATAAAAGATTTAAATAATATACTTTCTAAAAAAACAAATGGAGTCATTAAAATTAAAATGGATTTACCAACTTCAAAATGTATAATGACTTTAGAGAATATAGGAATTCATTTTCAAAATAATAGTTTCTTTAGAACAATTTTAGGATTTACACGAAACCATTATATCACACCTGTAGTTGAGAATATAACATCAGAACATATTATAAAAATAATAAATACAAACACAATAAATATTCATTGCGATTGTATAACAGGTTCTTATAATAATGGTAAACAAACAAATGTTTTATATTCCTTTCCCTCAAACACAGTTCCTATGGGATATAAAATAGTTGAAAGAATGAATCCTCCAAATTATTTACCTTTATGTAGAAAATATATAATGGATATTAATTTTAAAATTCTTAATCAAGAAGGAGAATTGATTGATTTTAATGGAGAAGAGATTTCAATGTATTTACATTTGAAACAGGTTTGAAGATTCATTTTAAATTATTAATAAATGAGTTCTTATATTCCATGTAATAGAGGTGGTGGAACAATAAAAACAGGGTTTAATACAGAAGAAATATTAACTTTAACAGAAAATAAATATATTAATGAAAGAGGTGATTCAATGAAGGGTGATTTAATTTTAAATGGACACAAGATAAAAGAATTATCTTTTCCAACTGATGAAGCTGATGCAGTTAATAAGAAATATGTAGATGGTGTTAAAAAATATACTGATTTAACAACAACAAGAATTGAAAGTTCATTAACAACAAAAATTGATTCAATGGAATCAAAGCTTAATAATATCGAACAACGATTTAATGATAAATTTGACAAGTTACAAAGTCTGTTAACTGAACAAGTTGTAAAGTTAAATACTAGCATATTAAATTCTAAAGATAAACAAATTATGAATACTAAATTTAATACAATATATAATATAATAAATGAGATGATTACATCATTTAATAAAAGAATTTCAAATTTAGAGTCTCATGGAACACACATTAACACCACACATAGTATTAGAAAAAGAGCTGCTGAATTAGAACAGAATAAAACATTATTACCCCATACATATAAACATTTTATAGAACCAAGTTTAATAACAACAAACAGTAAAGAATGGGGTGTTTTTATGGTTGTAAAGATTATTGATCCTTATTTCTTTTTGTTTGATGATGATAATGAAAGAATGAAATGGTTTGTGAAATGTGATTATAATAGTAAGCTTGAAAAGGGTGATGTTATAATGACTAGTTATGATTTACCACACGGAGATTGGTATGTTAATACTCATTCACATGGACTACATAAAGTTAAAAGTAAGAATATTATTTTTAAAAGCACACTTGTACAATATATAGATTTAATATTTTATGAAAAAAAGGTTGATGTTGATGAAGTTCGTAAAGCATTGAGAGAATTGTATAAAGATATCCTCTCAACAAGAGTTTCTTTTGATATCCGAGTATTGGTACCAGATGGTGCTCAGAAGAATAAAGTCTTATTTTTTTAATTAATAAAATGGACAAAGTCCAAAAGATGGAAGAAGTAATAGAAGAAAAAATTTATCCAGAGCTCCCTCCAGAATTGAGATCATCAGGATATTATTCTTCCAAGGCTCCCAAAGGTCGCGAAAGGCCCTCGGCTCCCACAGAACTTGAAATTATGAGAGTAAAAGAATTTAAATCAGAAACCTTACATTTACAAGATTTATTAAAGCATTATAAAAAAATTAAAAATAGATGGAATAAAGGGAATACAGTTTTAAAAGTTATAGGTTATTCTTTAGGATTTGCATCTGCAATATTAACAGTTATTTTACCCATAACTTTACCAGTTGTTACTCTTGCACCTGTAATACTTGGAAGTATTTCTGTAGCTGATGGTTTCTTGACTGAAATAGTTTCATTATCTTATACTTCTAAAAAGAAAAGTTTATATCGTGAAGTTTGTTTATCAATAGAATTAGGAATCTCTAAATTATTTTTATTTCAATTAAAAGCTTTGGAAGATGGAATCTTAACTGATGATGAAATAATGAAATCAAATCAAATAATACAAGATATTAAAAATAATATTAATAGATTAAAAAGTGCTAATGTTATAACTAATGAATATTCTAAAAAAATTAAACGAGAGAAGTGGCTAAAGAATCATACATAAAAAAATTTATTGCCCTTCAAAAGGTTGATGTTGTCACTCTTAAATTAATTGTTGACATTTTTAAAAGAAAAAAATCATTTGATAGAATCTGATGTTAACTTTTCGAAATTAGTTTTTAGAACCTCTTTATGATCTTTAAATTCTTTATCACTTAGACCTTTTATATATTCAGGATCAGTATTAAAATATTTAAGTTCTAAACATATAGGATTAAAAACTTGAGAATATAAAGGCTTCTCGATTTCTCTCTCGGGATAAATGATTTCAACATTATAAATATCAAGATCAGTAATCTTTGTATCATATAACTTATTCAAACTAGCAAGATTTTTTATTATCGGTATTAAATTATTTCCTATCGGAAGAGTTGTCTTTAAATCACTTAGTATGAATCTTTTATCATCATAATTTGATAATGATACTTTTTGAGATTCTATCAAGTAAATATTATGCTTTTCACTTTTAAGTTGATGTACTTCATCAATTTTATCTTTATGATTTGGATTCAATGTATCTATATAATCTTGATGAGAAAGTTTCTTTGCTACACATCTCTGAATTCCTTTACATCTGTTATCCTTTACAGGTTTTTCTTCCTGCCCGTCCACTCCCTCGGGGAATACAGGATATTTAAATGTGATTGGAAACTCACCCGTTGAATTTTTAAATATAATTGTATGTTCTTCAAATTTAGGTTTTGTATATGTTTCATATGAATATTGTTTAGAACGAATAAATATTCCATTTTCTATAGGAGTAGAAGGTTTTTCATCTTTAAACGAAAATAATTCTCCAGATGAATTTATTAAATTTGAAAGTATAGGATTTTCAGAGATATCACTTTGTAAATCGTGAGTTCTTATTGTTAAAAACATTGAATCTGTATCCATTGCATGCATTGCTATATTCGATCCATATATAGGTTGTAAGATGTTATAATATGTTTCATACATTTGTAATTTTGAAAGTTCTAAAATTGCAAAGCCGATAAATATTGGTTTATTATATGTTTTCTCAAAATTCTGTAGTTCTACTGCAGTAAGATTTTCAGAAAATACTTCTGCATTTTTAAATGTAGGCTTTCCTAGCATACGATTATAACGGGCTATATCTTTCGGGGTATTTGTCAAGAGTTCAATATGAGTATATTTATCAACATTTTCCATTGTCTTCCCAAAGACTGAATTGTTTAAAAGTTTATAATTATTGTCTTTAAAAAGATTACCTTCTCTTTTTGCAATGTTTCGACAACGAATGTTCTCCTCGATGAAAGCTTTCATGAATGGAGCTTGTTTAAATCTTATAACAGTATGAACTTTTTTTAATATCATTCCTTGTGAAAG
Source organism: Schmidtea polychroa (assembly GCA_959609185.1). Classification (NCBI taxonomy): domain Eukaryota; kingdom Metazoa; phylum Platyhelminthes; order Tricladida; family Dugesiidae; genus Schmidtea; species Schmidtea polychroa. The sequence goes on from CAUHTR010000042.1 coordinate 44,021, forward strand.
ATAAAACTGTAGTAAGCGATAATGGGAGAGATAAAACCTTCTATTTGTTTGATCACCGAGAAGTTTGATTGTTGGAGGTTTACCTTGTAACATTTGCCAGAGTGAAAGTTCGTTGATATCAATCATTCTTCTTATAGGAGCTAAAGGGAAATATCTTGTTCCTGATTTTATATCATCAGGATAGTCAAGGTCACATTCTACAAAGTATCCTATTGGAGAATCTTTCGGGGTTGAAAGTATTTCTTTTATAAGATCGTCTGAAAGGGTTGTTGGGGTTCCATCTCAATGAAATCACCCATTGGTAAATATTGAGTCATAATTCCTGAATATAAAGCTGTTGCATCTATATAAAGTATAAATAGAGGATTTTTCATTCCTTCTAATACTTCTTTTAGTTCCTCACTATTAAGTTGTATATGTGCCTCAGGATGTTTAGAAAGTATTCTACTAGTAGTTATTGCATTTCTAGCTTTTATTTCTCGATTACCCATTACTGAAGAGAGTCCTCCTCTAATATTAGTTTTAATTAAATTAAACATATCGAGGTCGGTTAAAAGATCTATAACTTTATCACGCTCTGGAAGATCTGAAGTCCAAATGGTATATAATAAAGTATCCCAAGCTAAAGAGGGTGCTGTTATATAATTGTAGGGTTTAAGAACAAAAGAGTTTGTAAATTCTTCAAAGCAATCTGCTAGAATATAAACATCCAAGGATAGGTACATGTCAGTATATTCTCCTAAAGTTTTACAGTCAAATAATTCCCACATTTTATTTGCTCGAGAATATTCTTTATCTGTAATATGATATTGTTGAAGTTGTGAAAAGAATGTTTCTTGGTTAGGAAGACTTGTTTCATTATATCTTTTCAAATGAATTCATATGATCATAAGGATATATTCCTTTTGCTAAACATGTGGGATATTCTTCTAGAGGAATATTATTTTTTTCCAAGAATTCTCGAGTGATTTTAAAATATTCTGGTTTCATTGTTTTTGCCACTGCATCTAAAGACATTTGGAGAAAGTTTAATGAATCTATAAATTTTAATTTTCCATATTCTACTGATTTATATTTTTCCTTTGTTAAGCCGATAACTTTGAAAGAGTTTTTAGCATTTGCTGCTAAATGTTTAATAAATAGATGTATGTCATAACCAAAAAGATTATGAAATATAACAGGTACAAATTTGGGAGTATGACAATTAAGATTGCAATTTCTATGAGCTGCTCCTCGATAATTATTTTCCTTTTTTAAATGATCGTGATCTATAACTTTTGCATTATCTTGTCCTTCATGAAATAATCTTGTTTCTTCTGCTTCTATTTGGTCAATAGTTAGAGATCTAATATCAGAATGACTTTCAGAGAGAGAGAGTTCCTCAAAGGGTTGTTTACACATCCAACAATTTGAAGCGTTTTCATATTCCTTCCTGTTGTTGTTCTGAAATATTTTGAGGATAGCTTGTTTTTAATACTTTAAATATTTCGTGTTCTAAGCTATTTATACTTTTAGTAAAATGATCTAGAACCTCTTCTGAAGAAGTTCCTCTAAATGAATATTCTCTAGATTTTATGAGTTCAGGATAATTACTTTTAAATAATAGTTTATAAGCAGATGGTAATTGTTTAGCTTGCTTGATACTATTGGGTTTATTCTTTTTTCTTAGAAAGGCTTTCATCCTTGTTGGTTTCATCTTCTGTTTAGAGGCTTTCCATTCATCCATGAGTTTATATTTTTCTATTATTTTTAAATATTGTATAATTATATCTTGTTCGCGATTTATACATTCAAAGTCTCCATAGACAACTCCTAATGTTTGTAATAAATTTGAAAAGTTTTTAAAATACATCCTGGGATCTGTAGGCATTCTAATTAAAGCTGGATCATCTTTTTCACAAAATCTTGCATGTTTAATCATAGAGTTTTTAGTTGTTGAATAATGAAGACATCTTTTACATGTTCCTCCTCCACAAGTTGGATTCTCTGGTGATGTAAAAGCTTGAAAGTTTTTTATTAAAATATAATGTTGATTATTTTCTTCTTCCAAGATTAAAAGATATATCTCCCTATCTCCACTATCTCTAACTTCATAATCAGAAATATAAATTGGAATAATATCTTTCCTTCCATATCCCCATCCTTTAACATGTTCATAAATATTAAGTTTAAGATTATTTAGTTTTTCAAATTCTGGAATATCTTCTAGTTTCATTGGATGAGTGAATCCCTTGGGAAATATTAATTCATTTTCATATTGTTTGTATTGTTGAACTCTTTGGGGGTTTTCAGCTTGAGGATGTAAATATGCAAGTATTGACCACATGAAACATTTGTTATCCTTATTCTGTACATTTATAACAACCCTAGATCTAAAGGGTGTTTGAATATAAGATTTAGGATTAGGTGGTAATCCTCTCCAATAATCAATCACTAAAGTTTGGAAAGAGTTGAATACTAAGTTTGAATCTCCTAATTCATTTTCAACCTCTTCTTGTTTTGCTTCTACTGCTTGAATTATTTCTTTGATGCTTTTATTAAATCCTCTAGTTGAAAATAAATATTTAAAAGGTATTCCAATTTCAACATCTAAAGGAGTTGTCTTTTCTTCTGGTCCTCTCCAATATTTTGCTTTGATTGTAATTTTATATTTTATAACATTATACCTTGTTGGTTTATAATTTTTTAAAGCTTCAGTGAAAGAATTTTTAATATTTTTTTTATTTCTCCTTATATATTCTCCAGGGGTTGCAGGTCCATTAATTTTTAATTGAAATTCATCTATATGATTAAAATCATCCCAGTTGTATTTTTCTCTTTCAACATGATCAGGTTCTCCTTCTGAATGACATTCTTCAACGTCAGAATTTTGTTTTTTATTTTTACATTCTTTTAAATGTCTTAAATAATAGAAATTTAGTTTTGTTGAAAAGTTACAATGAGGACATGTAAATATTTCTCTATTTTTCCCGATACAATTTTCAAAATGTTTATTATATCCAGAATGTAGAAATCTTCCTTTACATTTAGTACAAACTTTTGAATTTGTGTCATTAAGATTATTTTCTTTTAGTAAGTGAGCTTTCGATTTATAGTGAGAAATTAATCCTGTTTTATTTTTAAAAACTTTATTGCAAATATTACAATTCATTTTTAGAAAAAATTTTTTTACTGGATACGTTGTTTTTAAATTTTAAATTTTTATATATTTATTTTTATTTTTATTTTTATTTTTTTTTATTTTTATTTTTTTTATTTTTTTATTTTTATTTTTATTTTTTTTTTATTTTTTTTATATTTATATTCTAGCAGCTTGCCAAGCTATCGACCTGCCAAGCTGTCGACTTACCAAGCTGTCGACTTGCCAAGACCGCAGCGATTGCATCATCGACTTGACAAACTATCGACTTGATAAACTGGCGACTTGATAAACTGGCGACTTGATAAACTGGCGACCTGCAAGTAGTGTGTATCTATCCCTAACGACCGCAAGCCGACAAACGTTTTTCATAGTTTTATCAGTATTTTTTTTCCCTGTTTTATTAACATTTTGTGTTGTTTTTTTAATATTTTTGTTGTTTTTTAAGTTTTTATTTTGAAAGCAAAATGTCTTCGGAATAAAGAAATTAAAAGATATAGGTTTTTAAGGTTTTAAGTGTTTTTTTTTACGTTTATGAGGGAAAAATAGGTATAAAACGGGAAAAAAATAGGTATAAAACATGAAAACAGTTGGGAGGCTTGTGGTCGTTAGGGATAGATACACACTACTAACAATAACAAAATTCAAAATATCTGAAAGACTGAAAACTATTTTTTGAATATTAAATTAATTGGCATAAATAAAAAAATTTCGATAAAAAATTATAAATCATCTAATAATTCCGATAAAAAGTAATAAAAATAAATAATAATAATAATAAAAATAAATAATAATAATAAAAAAAATAAAATAAACAGTACAAGCTTTAAACCATAAATAATATAGCTTTTGGCTCTCATCAGTATTATGCAGGAGACGCGAAGACTTTTCTTCGCGTCAGGTAAGTATACAATATTGCTGAATCAACTCTATTGCATACTTTCCCCGGTACACTGGGGATGAGAGTAATAAACTTACCTGTGTGCAAATATTTGATGTTCCGAAAGTTAAAAGTAATTAACATATTGTTAACATATCATTATTTTTAATATATTAAAATTCATGGCGGAAAAAATTTTGGATTTTCAATCGGAAAACTCTACTTTGAGTTTTCGAGAAAAGGACGACAAAACATCGTAAGATCTATTGATAAAATATTTTTAAAGTTAATATTTCTTTAGATTATCAGATATTTCTTTGGAAACACTTCCTTTTTTTATCTTCATTTAATTACAAATAATTAAAATATTTTAAATTATATCAGATATTGTCAACAAGGTCCATCGACATTTGCAGAAAAAAATTCGAAAATCGTAAATTTTAATAACTGGTATAAAGAAAATAATAAATTCATAGATTTACATAAAATGACAAAATTCTCCATATCAATGGGCTGGAAAAGAAAGATTACAAAAACTTAAAAAACTACTCCGCTTCTTTTTTAAATGTCTTAAAAAAATAAATGTGTTTGATGATTTCTATACTTATTTATAGTTAAAATATTAATCTAATTTATATTTTATCGAAATAATTCCAAATATATTCATAGTCATAAAAATCCTAAAACCTGGAAATTAATTAAAAATAATTTATAATCAAAATGTTGACTACAAGTAACACTTAAGTGCTTGAACTCATTATTTTATAAGATAAAAATTCAAACCTTAAAAGTTACTTAAATTAAAAAAAAACTTACTTGTAAAATTGAATAAATGAAAGGAAGTAAATCACTTCACATTATCATAAATGGTGAGTCATCAACTAATGAACACACCAACGTGTATTATAGAGACTTTTAACTTTCGGAATTAACAATAAAAGTTACACCATTACTTTATAAGTTAAAAATGCTAAAGGTAATCGGATGCACTTGCAAACAGTTTCTGTGTATCGACTAATTTTTTAGTCCGCAAAGGTGATGATGATTTTTCATACGCCATGTTTACAAGTTTACAGATTTTTCTGTGACCAAGCTAATTTGCAAGTTATATGATTTCCAGTGTACCGGGGAAAGTATGCAATAGAGTTGATTCAGCAATATTGTATACTTACCTGGTGCGAAGAGAAATCTTCGCGTCTCCTGCATAATACTGATGAGAGCCAAAAGCTCTAAATTAGTCTACTATTGGGATTTGCACTGGGTATCACAAAGCTTGTACTGTTTATTTTATTCAAGTGAGACATCCGACAAAAACATGTTACACCATTACTTTAAAAATAAATAATAATAATAAAAATAAATAATAATATTAAAAATTAATAATAATAATAAAATAAATAATATTAAAAATAAATAATAATAATAAAAATCAATTTTTAAAAATCTCAGATCATCAAAATTTTCCATCATTCTGAAAATTCTACAATATCAAAAAAACATCAATATCTATATTGGATTCATCGTCATTTTATTTAATAAATATAATGTCAATTGTAAAATAAATCAGAGGTTCTTTTGTTAAAAAAGATAAAATAAAAGATTTAAAAGATTTTTCACTTTACGGCAATGAAAATTTCAAACTAAATTATATTTGAACAAAATAAAAGTAGACCCTAAAATTTTAGTATACATATTACTTTCTTGTACACAAATAATATGTTTTATTCGCTTTATATTATCTTTTTACACAGTTCAATTTATATCTGAGGTTCCTCGTTGCATATATGTGTATACGACAAGAATGTAAACACAACTTTATGTTTCGATGATTTTCCTTCCAACGCCATAAGCGCTGGTTTTGAATAATTTGTATGTGAAAAGGTATTTTGGCACCTCTGATTCAGATAAACTTGTTTTTTTTGTTTCGGCATATTTGGAAAAAAATACATAATAAAAATTATATATATATATATAATTTCTAATGTAAAGTATTAAGACCATGTTCGATCAAAAAGTAAAGGGCAAACTGAACTGAAAATTAAATATAAATTATTAGCAATATTTGGAACTACAGAAAGACAGAAACGTATCTAATAAATAATATTTTATTTATTATAAAAACAATTTATTCACAATAGAAGCTGACACATCCAAGGAAAGAAATATAAACAAAACCACCGAATGGTCACTATGATATAATGACGCTATATTCGACTTGCATAGGAAATACGTGTTGTCGCTATACGGTGTCACTCGATTGGAAAGAGTTGAAATTATTTCTATAAAGACATTTGATTTTAGTAATAGCGGTTAGTTTATTGAAAAACCGGGGGACAATTATTTTTGGAATCAATTATCATTTTTTGTATGTATTAAATTAGTCTATTAGTCCAGTTTCAAACAACCTGATATATAAGCAGAACCGACTATCTCAACTATACAATATATTCATACATAACTCGTACAAATATTAATGTTTTTATTACTTTCAGAATTTATCATCATTATATATAATTTTCATTTTTACTATTGACCAAAACAAAATAGGACTTTTCAAAATGTCATCTAACCAGTTACTATTTTATCACTGTGTCACATCTTATACAATTGTATTACTTCTTATTTCCTTTATTTTTCAGCAAACTGCTCATTTATGATTTAAAAACAAAACTTTCTTTAAAAACATTACAAACATTAATAATTCATAAACTATATTTTATTATTTTATTCATAGTAAATAGCAAAAAATAATCATATCATTTGTTTTTTGTCATATTTACTTCTAAATTCAACCCATCTGCCCGTCAAAACAACATTTTCACACGATTTCACTTGAACAAAAACCAACTTAATTATAACAATAAAAAGTGGATTTAGGTAATGTTTTATTTTAGCTTTGATTAAATATTCATGAAATTCTAAATGTAATTTGCTGATATCAAAGAAAGCCATAATTTTTTATTTTATTTATTTGCTAATTATTTTGAATATTTTAATGTTTGAGTATATTTGCATATTTACAATTGTAAATACACCATAACTTCACTTTGTGTCCATAACTGGTTCTGCAAAAATGCTACACAAACTGAAACGACTCAAATCAAAGCAACCTTATTTTATGTAAAATGATATATGGATTTCACTCTCACATATTTATTTGAATTATTTCACAATATTATCTTTTAATATTTCATTAAAATTACTGATAATTATAAAATAATGCAAATTTCATATAAAAACGATACTGAATGTAAAACAATTTAAATGCAAATTAAAAATTGAGTGTCAAAACGTTGGCTACATTAACGGAATCGACGCAAAGTGATGTATTGGTGTACTCTAAATTTGTCATTAGTATATTAGAGATTGGATGCAGCAAAACATCGTTCTGGTGTTTTATACCAACCATTGATATATTGCCAAAGATTAGCAAATTATTAATCTTTTTTATTATTGATTTCATTAATTTATAATCATTATTGTTAAGAGACACAGTTGTAAAAAATTTTATAAGCCAAGACAAACTCCCAACACTATATTACATTGTATACTATCTACAAAGAAAGTTTATTAGTTTACTAAATATTGATATAGATTACCTACAAACTCACATACATAACCAACATTCAAAAACACATTCAAACAGCATAAATAACCTCTTATCTTGATAATACGGTTTTGACATATTATTATGTTAGTTTAATTAATTGTGTAATATTTATTTATCATTCTTTCTTACAATTATAATTGTCTTATTTTCTGTAATATCTCACCAAAAATCATTTGATGTTTAACATGATTTTATATTTACAAGTATATATAATTTTTCTTATTCCGCGTTGCATTTCATAAAAACTTTACGAAGTGTGTAGGCAAGATTTTGTTTACAAAGAAAAATGTGTAAATACTCCATACAAATTATAGTTAAGATTTTATTACATATTAAGGAAATTTTCAAAATCTAAAGATTAAAAAACCCAATAGCCCTTAATTTACTATCTTATCAAATAATTTGTAAAATATTTTTAATATGATCTAAATGATTTTTATAATACTAATTTAACAACAATTATTAATAACAAACTATTAAAACTTACGACTTTTTTCTTCGTTTTCCCATATAGAAAATATATTTTGAATACTGAACCCTGAAATGTTTCCCAATTTGATTTAAAAAAACACGTTATTAAAAAGGATGTATCTATTTTAGGTGGTGATTTTATTGCCTATTTGCATGTTTGTTTCATTATAGAAATTGTATATAATTTTTTAATCGAATATTATGTAATAATTTTTCTTAGTAATTTTTTGAGGGAAATCTTTGCACAAATTCTATAAAAATTTATAAATTAACTAAAGAGCTTGCATAATTGTCTTTATGGAATAATTGGCGATGTTGAAATATCAAATATTTTTTATAAAAACATTCTTTATTATTTAGTTAATGTCAAGTGCCATTATTTTTTGCAATTAGTTAATATTCATTTTATATATATTTTATATATTTCATATATATATATATATATTATTTTTTTTTGTCATTAGGGCTCTTGATTATTTACTTTTGTGTATTTGTCACTCTTATTACATAACAAATGGAAAAATGACATTTTTCCTAATTTGTAGCCAATTTAAAAAAGCATAAATAATAAATGGTTCATATTGACATTTAATGAAGGTTATTAATATTTAATATAAAATTATAAATCCTTTTACTTTTCTCTCCATTAAAAATTGATCAAGCTCCGAATTTGATTGGAGTTCCGTAATTTGGTGAAAGTACGAATACGGCAGTAACCGTTCTGATCCGAACCAAATAACTTGGAAATCCCTGTAGATGTTATAGCATCGAAACAGAATCAGCATTAAATCCAAAACTAATAAACTGATTCGAATTTTTATTATTGAAAACATTTCATTTCCAAATATGAATTTCAAATTATTCATATTTTTGTTGACTCTATGAGTTCTAGATAAAATCTGTTTTTCTCTTTCATTTAAGTTAAAAAAACGTTTAAATCGTTGTCGGATGAAATCTATTTTGATTAGCTTTATTTGATTTTTGGAAATTCTTCGAAAAATATTAGACTTTGACAGATCATGTGCAGTAGCATTAAGCCTGAAATATTAATAAATATTTGAATAAATAAATAAATATATTATTATTATTATTATTATTATTATTATTATTATTATTATTATTATTATTATTATTATTATTATTATTATTATTATTATTATTATTATTATTATTATTATTATTATTATTATTATTATTATTATTATTATTATTATTATAAAATGATGATTTCATGGTAGCAGTATTGATTAAATATGAAACAAGTAAATGATAATATAAGCCTTTAGCTGAAAGTATATATTCAATAAAATGAAATAATTTTCGATTATAAAAATAATCCTTATCAATTTTTTGTGATATAGCGGTTTCAATTTTCATCTGCTTTTTGATTTATTTTCTCTTTTCTCATTGGTTGAAATAAATAAAATAAATCAAAATAAAATTTTTAATAACTTTTTATATAATAGAAAATCGCCAACTAAGTATATTAAAATATAACATTGAAATATATTTCGACCTTCTTCAGGCTTATAATGGTATTAAAAACAACTAAATGAATATAATATTCAATCAAATTAACAACTAATAATCGTAACCAAACTGTATCAATCTAAAAGATATTTTAAAAACATTTTAAAAAACATATTTTTAATCATATAAAAGTTATTTTAATTTTAATAAACCGCACAAAACATTCTCTTATAAAATTTATTTTTTAAATTAATATAAAAAATATATTTAAATTTGTTTTTATACAAAAAATTTAACAAACAACAACATGATCCCAAATATTAAATATACAAATTAAATTATTTAAATACATTCAAAATCCCTGTAAAATGAGCACTTTGATTATTAATTATAGGATTTAAAGATCTTCTTATTCTTAAAGATTTTTAAATGTTTGGTTACTTAAAGCTTGATCTAATTATTTATATTTATTAATTAATTGTGACTTTGAGGATTCTATTAAAATAATATTTTTTTTATTTTTAAAATCTAATTTTTGCAGAACATTTTCAGAACCTCTTACAAGTTCCACAGAATAAAAGAATAAAATTTTCGGTTTCAGATTTCTTAAGCTCGATATTTTCAGCATATTTTCATTTTATAATATTCAGTTTACTTTTATTTACTTTTATTTTTTTTTATTTTTTTAATTTTATTTGACTTGTCAATTTTATATTAATTTAAAATTTTAAAACTTTTTAAATTTACTCAATACAAAGAATTGTTTACAGGAAGGAAAAATATATATTGTCTTTCGAAACCAAAAATATCTTGATTATTTCTTATTCTATATTGCCAAATGCTAGAATTAAAATATTAAACTTTTCAAATTTCAAATTTCAAATTTTTCATTAATTTAATGAAAATACTGCTAAATACTTAAATATTTATTAAAATAAAATATTCGTTCACCGTTTTATTACACTTAAATATATCTCACCCATTATTTTATGTAAAGAAATTATTTTCTCATGGCATTATTAATTTGATTTCCCATCTTTATTTTAACTGTTTATTATTTTTGTAAATATGATTTTTCAATATTTTCACGGACTATGTGACTACTATACATATTCATATTCATTTAGCACCTAATTTGCTATAACCCTCTCATATAGACCTTTATTCTTTTTAGGAATATTTCGCTGTGAAAAACCTTTACAGAATAAGATTTTTGCTCATTCTTTTCTGCAAAAATTCATTCATATTCTTGCGCACCTTACTTTTGATTTTCTTTAAATTTTTTTTTATTAATAGATTTTTATATAGTCAAAAACGACCTTTTGTTTTTTTATTATTCATTCAAAATAAAGCAAAATATTTCTTTCTTAATTATTAAAATTTAAAACGATACATTTTAATTGCAATTGGGTAGAATAAAATTGTTTGATAATTTAAACAAACAAAAATTGATGTAGTTATTTTTTACAAAGAATTACAAAGAACAATTATATCAATAAAATTGACTTCATCTGTTAAACTAATTTAATAAATAATATTTTTTATAATTTGTCTTTTAAATACTAAAACACCTGTTTTCATGTATGATAGTTTGTCCATAAGTTGACTATTTATTGACTGTTCTAAATGTAGAAATATTTGCAATTTTATAACAAGTTTCAAAAAATAAATATTAAGCGGACAAAGACTGGAAAATATTAGTGGGAACGTTGTTTTCGATTAAATAAAATTTAAACGGGATTCTTAGATAGGCATCCTTCTTAAAAAAGTTTAAACAAATTCAATGACTTTATCAACAACGCCTCACAAATCACACGTACCCAATAATTATCGAAATCACACATACCTATTTTAATTCTTACAGCCTTTATTGTGCTCACTAATATGGGTCAAAGCCTTCGGTGTATAATGTTCTCGAACTCGAATACAGAGTTGACGGGAATAATTTTTGTATATTGTATGTCTTAAATAATTAATAAAATTTTTAAATTATTAAATTAAATTTTCAATGCTAAAATTTTAAAAAATAATATATTAATTTAATTATAATCTTTTAAAAATAATTAAATGTGTTTATTAAATAAAAATGTTTTTATATATAATTAATAATTAATAAATTTGTCTAAAATCCTTAATTTGTATAGTTATTATATCCCACCTGATGATGACAGGAAAACTGTCGAAATATATCGTGAAAAGAATGTTTGATTGGCGTTATCTTATAATTAAATCATTGTACATGTATGTTTAACTATTTATTCAAATAAAATATTAGTAATCAAATAAAATTTAAAAATTAAACAATATCAATATAAAAATTTTCTAAACCTTTATTTTCGACTATTTAATAAAACACTTAAAATTAAAATATAGCAACTATTGTTTATAATTATAATATTTTTTTTATTTTTTAAATTTTTATAAAAATGTAAAACTCACTTTGATAAGATAATTGATTGCATTTGCGAAACTCCAAAAATTGGCAAAATGTTAAAATTGAAAGTTTCTTTATCCCTTGTTCCATTCGACATGATGCTCAGCCATTTCAATTTCACCGTTTCATCAACAATTTCCTTCATCGGTCCAATTTGATCTGCTAACCGTAACTTTAGGTTTTTCATGATTTTCTTTTGAATATATTCATAGATTTTCAAGTCAATTTTCGTCAAATTCATTTGGAACAGTTCGACCGACGTTATTGGAATAGAAATGTCTGATTGATACCAAGATTTAATCGTGTCATTTTTATTTTCCATCAAATCGTTCAACAATTTTTTCAACTGCCATTTTGTAATCAAATCACATTTTTCATGGCTTTTCTCTATTTCGATATTTAACAAATTAGCTTTTGTGTTCATGGGAAGGGAAATCAAACTAATGGATTTGCTCTGCGTGATGGAGTTGATATTTATGGTTAATATTATAGATATTATGCAAGTTGAGGTGAAAATAAATGTATACATGATTCTCAATGTAACATAAACGATGATTATGAATTTTCTTTTCTTATCTGATCTGACTTTCCATGACCAACTTTGACATTTGATACGAAGGCAACCTTTATTGTAGAATTTGTTTAAATGAAGCAAAACCTTCATTGAAACAATTAACAGGATTATGATTGAAATTATGATAAAAAACCAAAATAGCATCCGTAAAATAGAAAATAGATATCTGTTTGTAAACATTGTTTCATACAAACGTTCGAATCTGGTGTTGTTTTTGGAAATTGAATTGAAAGTTTGATTGAATTTCTGTTCAATGTACATCCTGTAAGAAATGCTTTGATGACAATCCGAAAGATCTAAAATAAGTTCTAGTTTAGAAAAATAGTCAATCGAATCTGGATAGAATTGAAGGTTATGATTTACGGAGAAGACGTTTTTTTCAGTAACTGGCAATTTTACAACAAGAATGTCTTTATTGAACACGATTTTCGATTTGGATTTTTCCAAAAATTTTATATTTAAATATTCGTAGGAATTTTCTACTTCACCTAAATACGAGAGTATTATTTATAATTTTAAAAATAATAGATAAAATAATAAATAATAATTTAAATAATTAAAATAATTAAATATGATAAGTCTATTTCAATACAATAAATATTAACCTCTTAAGTGGCTATGGCGGATATATACGTCATCAACATATGTATTACAAAACGCATAAGACGAATAAAAATATATCTTAATAAATATCATCCAATAAGATATTATTTTATTTTTTGTAACACTATGCCCAAGACGTATATATACGCTAGCGGATAACAAAACTCGCCGCGGAGGAGCGCATTTCGTTTGACAAAATAAACCACTTAAGAGGTTAAAACAAAACCTAAAATAAATTACAATTTTAATAAATAAATCATAATATATTTTATAAATCTTATTAGTTCAATTACATTACATTTCAAAACATCATTATATCACATTATACATTTTGTAAAATATAAACATTAATAAATTTAATTATTTAATAATTAATAAATAACAGACAACAAATGAGGAATTATTATACAACATATATTTTTAATAAAGATATTAATTCCACAATAACATTTTAAAGAAAAGAAGATTACTGGAAAACAATTAATATGGTATTCTTGTGACACTCATATGTCTTGGTTGGTGTTTAATAAAATAGAGTAGAAGCGTTTTATGAAAATTTGTTGAAAAAGAAAGTGAACATTGTAAATGCATTAGATCTGAATCTATATTGAAATCAACTAGGAATGATTTAAGAGACGTAAAATATTTAATATCTCTTTTGACTATGAAAAGTTTATTGAAGGTTTTATTTATGATTGTGTAATTTCTATGCATTTTTTATGTGGAATATGTTTAACACATTCACATCGGCGCCGACCTTCATGTTGTAAATCATCTGGCGGTGACGTTTATGTTATTGGACAAAAGTTATGTTTATAAAACGTTATTAATTATAATTATAATTAAAAATAAATGTTTTTGATGAATATACATTAAAATTTCTAATAATACGTCTGATATACGTCTAATAACACAATTAAATAGGTCCCACCGGTTGTACGCACCGCCCGATGGGACAGGTTAGTGCGGGCCACCGGTGATACGCGCCGGCGTGAACGTGTTAAAGCATTTTCAATTCTGTAGTGTAAAATTGGTTGGGCCTGGTATAGTCTGTCATGTAGACTGAAAGTTGCTTTATAAATCTTTATGTGAATTTGGTTTGGCTATGATGAATGACAATCTGGCTTAAATAAACGTTATAATTAATAAATATTACAAGTTAAAATAAATCTTTTTTTAATTAAAAAACAGTTTTCAGTGATGTTTTATTATTTATAAGATTATTTATAATACTATTTGGATTTTAAAGATTTTATCTAAATTATAGAAATTATGATATTTATTTATTTTAAATTATGAAAATAGCGGTGTAATTGTAATATCAGTGCTCTGACGTGAACATGATAACAACATCACTGAGTTATAACTCGGATTGGGTCGAGTTTCTTACTTGGTATTGATGAAATCTAAATAAACTTAACACTATAAGCCATTAAAAGTCGCATTTATCTTCAAATAAAATTAAATCTCCTATTTTTTTAATTTCTTTTTTGATTTTATATACCTTTATCTAAAATCTTATAACGAGCTATTTTTTGAATTTAAAGTTTATTTTTAATTATATACCACAGAAGTTCAGTAGTTTCTTAAGAAACTGAAAATTAAAAAAAATAATATTATTGATAATAAGTGAAAAAATATGGTTTAAAAATTGAGAATGTTTGATTTATTTCAACATTCTTATTTCGATTTGGGGCGCCAGAGCATAATGTCACCTGACAATTTAAATAATAATTAATTTAATATTATTAATGACGATTTATATTATTTCCGAATAATCTGCAAAGAATTGACAGTTATTTTACCGACAATTCAGATGAAAGATTATTAGGTATATAGTCCATTTAACTCAATAAAAAAAATAACTAATTATTAAAACAAATTAAAATTTAAAAATATTGCTTTCAATTTCAATTCTTTGAAATATAAAACTAGTACTCAGCTTTCTAAAATACAGTTAATTCAATATTTTATTCGAAAGCATAAATTATCAACTTTTATAGACAATTTAATTCTGAAAATTAAAGAAAATTGATTTTCTTCAATTCCAATTATATAGACAATGTTTTTTATAAAAAAGAAAAAAAGTTTGCTTAAGTCTACTTGAAATAGTTTTAATTAACCTCCTTTAAAGTGAAAATAAATAATTTTACACTAGTTAGGAAATAATTAAAACATAATTATAGAAAATTAATATACAAACTCACAGATGCAAACATACGAATTGAAAATATTTAATGTAGAAATTTTAAGTAATTAAAACAAAAAATTAATTTACTGTCGAAAATATAATTATTGATATTTTTAAAAAACAGAATCATATTATTTGGATAAAAACCTTTTTTAAGGCTTGTGAGTAGGATCCTCGTAATGCATTGCCTGAAGCACGATTAAGTAGAACACAATATCGGATCTACACGATAGGCAAATGATGCGTCACGCTGAAGCGCCATATGCTAAGGGCGCTTAAATCACCTTGCGGGAAACTTTAATAATGTAAAACTTTGCATCTATGAAAACAAGAAAAATGAACTTATCATTTACTCTTCATTATTTAAATTTTTATGACTCTAATGTATTAATACCAGAATTATAAGAACCTTTTTTCAAGTTTCACCACTGATTTCTTTTCAATTGACATTGTATTTATTAAAAGCTTGACTATGAATCAGTAAATATATCGATGTTTATCGATGATATTCAATATTTATAGGAACTCAAATATTTTCTGATTACCTATTTTACAGTTTCTAATGAAAATGTATTGTGTCAATAAATGCATTATGGGCGCCGAACAATCTATGCTACTACTCAATAATAGCTTATCGCTTCAATAACAATTTTAGTGATTAAGCTTTATTGCAAAATTAATTATTTTATCTGATATTGTGTTTGTAAACTTAATTAAACTTTATTTATTTTAATTTTCAAACTTATTTATCTTTATTCAATTGTCCTTTATAAAACATTGATCTGTAGTCGCATTGGAGACACCATGTGAATAGCATTTCCTTATTATTTTTTTAACTTACAAACAGTTTTTTTGTAGTATTCTGATAGGAGTGGTATGTGGATGTGTTTCAATCAGATATAACCTCGAAGGGTCGAACATAAAACTAATATAATACTCATTATGTAACGACTGCGAAATGATATTCTGATAGCTTTAAATGACGATAAATAATTAATTGTTTTAATTTTAGTTTACTGAATTAGGCTCCAATTTAAAATTATTTTGTAGAGAAATGACCGACATTTAGTGTCATATCAAAAAATTGTCTTACTGCAATAACTAGTGTACCTAAATTTGTTTAATGAAAAAATTTATTTATTTTGATAATTAAAGTAAGTTCACTAAATTTATTTTCAAATTTAAATATTTTAATATTTTAAATTCTATTTTCTAACTATTTAAATTTTTAAAAAATACTTTTATTAATTTGAAAAAAATCTATTTTTAAAAATTATTAAAAGCTAAAAGTTATTATTTTAAAGATTGTTTATGAATATTTAAATGAAAATGACAAAATTTTTACATTTTAAATCCCTTTTAAATTTGGGTTTATTATCCTACGCAAGCTAAAGAATCCATTAGTTTATATCAAAAAGCTTGAATAGAGCTCACCTTTGTCTCTGAAAGGATTATGACTTTAGTAAACACTATTAAGTTCATATAAAACTAATTTTCATTTACATAAATTCGTGTTTATAAACTTTATTTATAAAAATGCATTAAATATAAATGTTCCCTTAATTCTCTATGAGATTTATACAATTATTTCAAATAAAATTAAATGTACTTTTACCCTCAAATCTAGGATATAGTACTCACTTTTTAATCAAATCAGTAAAACTGAGTTAATATATAGTAATAAGTGGCATACAGTAAGTTAAATTTGGTAGAAAAATTTGAAAATATATATGGCGGACAGGAATATATGCTGCTATAACCCGCGGATTTGATGTGGAAAATTACAGTATTAATATCAATATTAAATTAGTAAAATATTCGATATTAAAAATGGTAAATATAGGTAAGGGTAAATATTTATATTTTTAGTATACATTATTGAACAAGTGAAGTATTCTGCTAAAATAAGAATATATTTCTGTCATAAAAGAACTAATAAACGATTTTATTAAATAATAAATGTGAAAACTCTTGTGTTATGATAATAATAATAATAATAATAATAATAATAATAATAATAATAATAATAATAATAATAATAATAATAATAATAATAATAATAAAAATAATAATAATAATAATAATAATAATAATAATAATAATAATAATAATAATAATTATATAATAATAATAATAATAATAATAATAGTAATAATGATAATAATAATGGTAATAATAGTAATAATAATACGTATCAAGTGATGATTACTTATTATTATTATTATTATTATTAGTATAAAGTGATGATTTCTTGGTAGCAGCATTTATTATTTAAAACAATAAAGTAATAGTTTAAGCCTTTTGCTGCAAATAATGTATTTAATGAAAAGATTTCGACTATAAGATAGTCCTTGTCAATCTCTTGGAATTTAGCAATCTTCTCCCCGAAAATACATTTCCATTTTTCTTTTAATTCCCTTTTTCTAAATTCTCATAGGTTATAAATATAATATATACTTTCTTTTTATGAACTTTTTTATATTAAAAGTTTTAAAAATTTTATTGAAAATTAAAATTAAAAATAAAATAAAATAAATACCATTAAAAATATCAAAATGACACAAACTAAAAATTTTTAAATTTCTTTATAAAGCTTCTATAATTAGCTTCTAGAAGCCTAATAAAATATTTCAAAATATTTTAAAATAAAGCCTCCAATAACTATTTATATACGCTATTTAAATATTTTAATAAATGTGTCAATTTTGATTTTTTAAATTCTATTTTTTGAAAGTTAATTTCCTAAAAATTTTTTCTGTTTTATTTTAATTATTACTTTTTAATTTATTATATTTTTTATATATTGTCAGTTATTCTCAAGGTGAATGACAACAGATCAAATTCATGATTTCTTTGATTTCTTCTTTAATTTCGATTTTTGGCTGTCTGTTTATGATGAGAATTGCTTCTTTGAATCTGACATTTTTCTTTTGGATGTTTCCATTAGCTATGATTTCGATTGAAATATTTTTTCTTTCCTCTGTTGGTTGACATTGTTGGAGATGTCTGTTTATCGAGGATGTTCCACCAGGATTTAGATGCTCTTTAACTCTTTGGTGCAAGGTCCTAAGTTAACTTCCAATGTAGATTTCATTGCATTCATTGCACGTGATGCAATAGACAATGTTTTTTCTAAAGCACATATCTTTCGGTGTCTGTCAGTTTTTCATTGTGCAATCTATTTATGTTGCCTGCCAGAGTCCTTCTCAATGCCCAAGATTTATGTGCTATCCGAATTGGAAGACCGGTACGTTTAAGTTCTTTCAAGATCTTGTCGAATATGTCACTGATGAATGGGATATTCAGATAGAAATATTTCTTCTTCTTTTGTGTTAAAAGTTTTCCATTTTCTTTGATTTCTTGAAAATATTCATTGCATGTAATATCTTTATAATTATACACGACGCTCAAAATACCTCAAACAGTTGAGATTTTCAATTTATTTCTTTCCTTAGTCCACTGTCCGCTGATCATTCTTTCGACATTGGCATTTTGACCAGGTATTGCAAAAAGAAATTCACAAATTTTCAAAAATTCGGAATGATATTCGACCGTATTTTCTTTAAAATATTCTTTCCATTTCAAGCAGGAAATCAAATTTTTAAAATTTTCAACATTAAGATTTTTTTCAAAAAATATTTTTAAATTACAAAACTGATCAAAACATTTTGCATCATCTACAATAATATTTTTGGTGGCAAGAAATATTATTGATTTTTCAACTTCATCCCATGTTGGAAGCCTATCCAATTTCATCCAAACAAAGTTATTTAGATTTGATAATTGATTAGTCCACAATTGTAAATATTCTAATGATTTTTTATAGCAATTCATGCAATTTAAATTGAATATATTTATTTCACTGTGCAATTCACTTTCTTCAATTTCAGATAAAATAGATTTCACTTTGATTGGTAAAAATGATTCGCTATATCTATGTCTCAATGTTTCTGTCAATGAGTTTATTGTAGCCATTACTTCAAGTACAGAATTTTGCTCAGCTTCAATTTCTAAAATTTTTCCATGAAACACATGCATTAGTGAACTTGCAAATTCTAAATAAGCTTTGCTAAACTCGTTTTCAAAAAACGATTTTAAAATATGTGGAGAGTTGTCGAGTGATAAAAAATATGCTTTTAAAGCAAAATAAACTTCCAGAACCCTCTTAACAGCAGGATAAAGTGATAACCAACGCGTTTTTGAGTGTTTTAATAACGATTTATACTGAATGTCTACAAATTCGCAGAAACTTTTCAACGATTCAGTCCTTATGGTGTAAATAGAAAAATAGTTATACAGTTTTACAATTATTGATTCTAAGTCTATTGTCATTAAATCAAACCCATGCTGCGCGGAATTATGAACAATATGAGCTGGACAACCAATGCCTATCAAATCCTTTTGAAATTTAATTTTTAAATGGCTGTAAACATTATTCTTCCCAGTTCGTCTCAATCCTCCAAAATTCGTATTGCAGTTATCTGCAGAAAATGCAATACATTTGTCTACAATATTGTATTTTTTTAAACATGTATGTAAATGTTCACTTATTGTTTCTGATGTTTCGTTTGGCAAAGAATATAAATCGATCATTTTTGTTAATATGCCACTATTTTTTTCAAAAAACTGAATTACGACTGGAAACATTTTAATTGCACCATGATTACTACCATCAGTTGAAACTGATAAGAATGATATTTGTGATAATGAATGCATTATATTTTCTATACAATATGGAGCAATGACGTTATTGGCGATGCATCTTGTTTTTGTCTTTCTAGATGAAATCTGTTTAGCTACTTCTGAATCATCAAACATTTTTGCCAGCAGTTTGTTTGTACAAACGGTGGAGTTATAACTATAATGATGCTTTAATGTGTGAAAAGCTAAAGTTCCTTCAACAGCTGATACTTTGTGATCCAGAGCTGAAATTCTTTTTTGTAAAAAAATCACATACGGATTTAGAACTAGCTCCTATACGAATGGTCTGTGTATGTTTTTTTGAAGCTACATGCTGTTCCAAATCGTATTTTCCTTTGTTTGCGACCGAAACGGTTGTGTTGCACACCGTGCAAATTGCCTCCGACTTCGGATTCGGTGTTGGTTTAAAACATTTGAATTTAGCTTGTAGTTCTTCACTAAATAAGCACTTTCGCTTACTCATTTTGGAGCTAAGAATTAAAAAATCAAATAATATATCACTATCATGTAATTGTAAGTAATAGCTTTTTTACTTACATGTTTATTTTCACAGAAAATTAATAAAGTCAATTGCTATTGCAACTGAAAATATAGTCAGAAATTCCGAATACGACTGATAAAAGCTTTTTGTTTATTTTATTAAATAAATTACCAATCAAACGCGATGTCAGAAACAGAATAATTTATCGATATGTAACATATTGTTTTGTCAGGGTGAAACTGCATGTGTGCAAAGTATTTATGTGAAACAAATTTTTAGGCGCTCAAAAGTTTTTTGCCCCTCAAAATATGCAAAGAATTCATATACCAAAAAAATTACTAGTTAATTAAGCAAATATTATAATTAGAATTTGGCGAAATAAAAAAAGAGAACAATTTTGAATATATGTAAAAAAGATAGAGAACAAAAGAATTATGTTTAAAAAGAGAACATGTTCTCTTTAAAAGAGACCTGTTGGCAACCATAATAATAATAATAATAATAATAATACAATAAAATGATAATTTAAGCCTTTTGCTGCAAATAATGTATTTAATGAAAGAATTTTCGACTATACGATAGTCCTTGTCAATCTCCTGGAATTTAGCAATGTTCTTCTTCAAAATACCCTTCAATCTTTCTTTTATTTCCTTTCTCTTAATTCTCATTGGTTGTAAATATAATGAATTGTTTTACTAAAAACTTTTAAAAATTTTTTTTATAATTTTTACATTTAAAATTTCAAAATGACACAAACTAAAATTTTTAAATTTTTTACAGCTTCTATAATTAGCTTCTAGAAGCCTAATAAAATATTTGAAAATATTTTAAATAAAGCCTCCAATAACTACTTATATATGCTATTTAAATATTTCAATAAATGTGTCAATTTTGATTTTCAAACCCTATTTTTTAAAATTTTTTTCTATATTATTTTTTTTTCTATACTTTTTAATTTATTCTTATTTTTTTTTTAATTTCTTTGTATATTGTCAGTTATTCTCAAAGTCAATGACAACAGATCAAATTCATGATTTCATTGATTTCTTCTTTAGTCTTGATCTTTGGCTGTCTGTTTATTATGAGAATTGCTTCTTTGATTCTGACATTTTTCTTTTGGATGTTTCCAATAGCTATGATTTCTATTGATATATTTTTTCTTTCCTCTGTTGGCTGACATTGCCGGAGATGTCTGCACAACGAGGATGTTCCACCAGGATCTAGATGTTCTTTAACTCTTTGGTGCAATGTCCTGAGGGTACTTCCAATGTAGATTTCATTGCATACATTGCACGTGATGCAATAGACGATGTTTTTTCTAAAGCACATATTTTTCGGTGTCTGGCAGTTTTTCATTGTGCAATTGTTTTCTCTATTTATGTTGCCTGCCAGAGCCCTTCTCAATGTCCAAGATTTATGTGCTATCCGAATTGGAAGACCGGTACGTTTAAGTTCTTTCAGGATCTTGAAGTCGAGTATGTCACTGATGAATGGGATATTCAGATAGAAATATTTCTGATTCTTTTGTGTTAATTCCCTAGATCTTCTTGGGGTAGAATTCATTTTTTCAATGTCCTCACCTTGGTATCCGTTTCGGTGTAGGATTTTATTGAAATTTGATTGTTCTTTAAAGTTTTCGTTTTTCTCCGTGCATCGATTGGCTATTCTTCGTTTCTCGTTTCTTATGACATGTACTTTCTGTAAGTATGGAAGCGCTGATCTTTGGTGCATAAATATTTCTTTGCGAGCTGGTTTTCTGTAGAACCCGTATGTTGGAGTATTTTCTTCTATTTTGATTCTCAAATCCAATAAATTGAGGGATCCATCTTCTTCCGGATATTCGATTTCGAACTTAATATCTTGATGAGCCGCATTGAATGAATGAAATATTTCCTCCGCTTCTTTTCTGTTTTTGGTCAAGTTGAAGATATCATCTACATATCTTGCATAGAAACCGATGGGTTGTATGGTCCTCAGTGTCTGTCGTTCGAGGTTATCCATAAAGATGATTGCTAGCAGTCCTGATATGCTAGAACCCATAACTTGTTTAACTTGTTTATAGATATTTTGTTCAAAGGTAAAATAGGTGTTCTCGAGGATAACAGTAAGTAGTTTGGTGATATTCTCGATATTCATTTCCTTTATTAACAAGTTGCTTTCTCTTAATTTCTTTTCTAAACATTGAATAGCCTCTGTTGGTTCGATAGATGTGTATAGTGATACGACATCAAGACTAAATGGGTATTGGAATTCTCTATGACAAGTCATGTTATTATTTAGTCTTGTCATGAGGCAGTCGCTGCTTTGAAGATGGTGTGGTATCGTGTCCAATAAAGGTTTCAAGATCTTTGCAAGGAGCCAACTTGTTTTAGTTGTTGGTCCATTTTTGTTGGACATTATAGGTCTAATTTTGATACCAGGACCCTCTTTGTGAGTTTTAATTAGGTGGTAGAAGTTAGGAAGATCAGAATTTTTTGTGACGAAGCTGTTGGTTATTCTGTTGTTGAGCCTCATTTCCAAAGCTATGGCTTTCCATACTTTGTTGATCTTCATTTCGATGGTGTTTGGTGACATGCGGCTGACTTTCTTGTATGTTTCGATGTTGCCGAGGTGTTCGTAACCAGCTTCACAGTAACGATTCTTCTCTATAATGCAAAATTCTCCCCCCTTGTCACTTGGCAAGTAAACGTACGGTTTCTTTTTAAGGGATTTTAATATTGCCTGTTCGTCTTTCGTTAGGTTTGAGAGATATGGTTTTCTTCTTTCTCATAATAAACAGACAGCCAAAGATCAACACTAAAGAAGAAATCAATGAAATCATGAATTTGATCTGTTGTCATTGACTTTGAGAATAACTGACAATATACAAAGAAATTAAAAAAAAAATAAGAATAAATTAAAAAGTAATAATTAGAATAATATAGAAAAAAATTTTAAAAAATAGGGTTTGAAAATCAAAATTGACACATTTATTGAAATATTTAAATAGCATATATAAGTAGTTATTGGAGGCTTTATTTAAAATATTTTCAAATATTTTATTAGGCTTCTAGAAGCTAATTATAGAAGCTGTAAAAAATTTAAAAATTTTAGTTTGTGTCATTTTGAAATTTTAAATGTAAAAATTATAAAAAAAATTTTTAAAAGTTTTTAGTAAAACAATTCATTATATTTACAACCAATGAGAATTAAGAGAAAGGAAATAAAAGAAAGATTGAAGGGTATTTTGAAGAAGAACATTGCTAAATTCCAGGAGATTGACAAGGACTATCGTATAGTCGAAAATTCTTTCATTAAATACATTATTTGCAGCAAAAGGCTTAAATTATCATTTTATTGTTTTAAATAATAAATGCTGCTACCAAGCAATCATCATTTTAATAATAATAATAATAATAATAATAATAATAATAATAATAATAATAATAATAATAATAATAATAATAATAATAATAATAATAATAATAGTAAATATGATGATAGTTAATTGGTAGAAGCATAAATTTATTTTTAAACAAATAAATATCTCACTGAAAATACTTTTTATCATCTATTTGTTTTACAATAATAAAATTAACAATATAAACAATTAAAATAATAATTTAAAGAGTTCAAAAACTTATATTTACGAATTGAAATATTAAATTACTCATATTTAATAATTTTTATAATATCATCAAAATTCATCTCATTAAAATTTAGAAAAGTGAACTTGTTAAATTATGTAAATTATATCAGAAAGTTAATTGAAATTTTCCATTAATTTATCATTTTAAAAATTGTTCTATTCATTTATGTAAAATTGGAAAATTTTATTATGGATTTTATTATCAATTTTAAATATAAATAAATTAATTTATAAGTAAATATAATTTGTAGAATTATCATAAAAAATTTCGAATTACTAAATTTTATATATAATTTTTATTTTTTGATTTGTAAAGTTTTTTTTCAAATTTTAATAAATCTATTGTAGGATTTACATAAATTTTGACAATGACAAAAAATATTTTTTTTGTAATAAAAGATTTACATTGTTTTAATTAAAAATAGTTAATAATATCCAGATAAATTTGCCAACACTTTTTTTGCTTTTCATGCTTAAAAATTAAACCTGATATTATTAATTATTAAAATGCAAAATAGCAAAAGGAAAATAATAATTATTATATGCAATAATAATATATATTTCTAATCAAAATAATAATTGAATTGTGGAAAACTTTCCTATCAGCTATCTTTTTCTAAACGTTGTTTTGTATTTTGGACTATTTTTCTGCGTATGTAATTTTCTAATAATTCATTTTGCGAATTATCTTTACTCAAATATTTTTTCCCATTTGAGTTCAAATAAAATAATTTTATTATAAGAAAAATATTTTGCAATGATATGAACCTAATTCAGTGTTTTTCAGTCACTTTTAAGCGGTAGCACATTGAATGGGATTCTATAAACGTCACAGGATATCAAATAGTTTTGGGGAAAACCTTTGTAATTTAAATGTGCGTCCAAATTGGACATACTGAACTGTTCTAAATTCTAAATTTTAATCATATTACTGCTTATAGAATTACTTTTACAATCAGTAATTCAGTGAGATACTAAACATTGGAAACCGGCTGAAAATGTTACGAATTGTACTAGAATAGTAAAAGATTTTATGTAAAATATTCCGTGTGATGATCCGTCAAAATAGTCCATGAAAAAAGGTCTCAGATGACAGGAGAAAAATATATTCATGTTAAAAGTTAATAAAAACACAATATTTTGTACATCCAATGAAAGATCTATAAAGGAGAGACGTAACTACTAATTTTAAATCCTCAACCAAAATTAAAAAACATAATTAAAATGTGAGGTTTTGTTTGCTCCAAACGTCAAGACATTTCTTGCATTTTCTACGCCTTGGTTATGCTATTTCTGTAAAGATTCTAAACTCATTTTGAATCGAAAGAAAAGGATTTCGAATACCTACGGACACGAACAAACATGTTTCTGCTAAGTCAACAAACGTTTTCATATATTACAAATGCCATTTAATGTATAATATTTTGTATATTTTAATTGAACCATGATGTCTTCATTTGATTTACTGGTGATATTGGTTATAATTAATTTTTTATAATAAATGTCGGCTAAAAGTAATTTAAAAAAAATTATTTTTAATTTTATACGTAATAAAACAAACATAAAATTCTCCTTACTTCGAAAATGGAAATGAAAATTTGTAAAATAATAAAAATGACTTTTGGAGTCTCTATTGTTTGTGTAAAAATCAAAGTTTTCATTGTAATATTAAATAATTTCAAATTTATTAAAAAAGATAAAGATTTCATTATGGAGATTTCATAAAATGTATAATAATATAATAATTTAAATTGTAAATATATTGGTTCCTCATAAATCGTTACGATATTTGATCTCTATGAAATGTAAAACTTGGTATGAAATAAATACAAATGGGAATTAAACTAATTTCTAAAAAATAGAAATAAGGTTAGAAGGGATTTTCTAATTCCAATATTTAATAAATTTATAATTATAGCATAATGCAATTAATGTAGCAATATTTTATTAAGTTATCTATAATATATTAATTTATGAGAAAATTATTTCCTCAAAACTGAATAATGTTTTACTGAATAATGAATTAATTTTAATAAAATATTGAAATCCAATTTTTCTATTGAAAGATCCAAACGATGTTACAATTAATTGTTTATTTTTATAATAAATTCTTTAGGAAAATATTAATTGAAAAATTTTTATTTTCCTCAATCTCAATTTAGTCTAATTTTAAAACTTAATTAATTTTTTGATACCATACAAAATTTGGATTTATTTTATTTAATTACTATTTTTTCTGATATCGAAGCATGAACAAGTACAGATATTAACAATAATAATAATAATAATAATAATAATAATAATAATAATAATAATAATAATAATAATTATTATTATTATTATTATTATTATTATTATTATTATCATTATTATTATTATTATTATTATTATTATTATTATTATTATTATTATTATTATTATTATTATTATTATTATTATTATTATTATTATTATTATTATTATTATTATTATTATTTTTCATATTATATTATTTTTTGAATATTTTGTCATACGATTGACAAGGACTATCTTATAGTCGAAAGGTTTTTCATTAAATACATTATTCGCAGCAAAAGGCTTAAATTATCATTTTATTGATTTATTGATAATTAAATTTTAACATTTTTATAAAAATTATTTACCTTTAATTTCTAGAAACCAAGTCCAATTAAATTGTGATTTTAAAGCAAAGTTGATTTTCAATTCAGATAAATTGCTTCGACTGTTGCGATACTGCAAACTGCAAATCGCTGATTTCAAAATGCTTGATTTTTCTAAAATTTAAATAATTAAAATACAGATTTCATTAAAACAAATCTTTTCAATTAATTCATTTTATCTTTTTCAATTATATATATTTCATAATATAGTCCTTTGTCACTAAAAGAAGAGCCAGTATTATTATAAGTAATATTATTTAAAAAGAATATTAACTAAAGTTTAAATAATTTATAAGTTATTGTTAAAATTATTAATATTTTTTTTAAAAATTTTCTGACAAATAATTAAATATCTTTAAAATTTAAAAATTAATTTAACATCACTTGCTTTGGATTTCAAATTATTATAGACAATGTGCAGTAAAATAAATATAAAATTTTTTTATTTTATAATATAATAAAATTCTTGAAATTATTTTATTTAAATGTTATAAA
This sequence comes from Schmidtea polychroa, assembly GCA_959609185.1. Lineage (NCBI taxonomy): Eukaryota > Metazoa > Platyhelminthes > Tricladida > Dugesiidae > Schmidtea > Schmidtea polychroa. The sequence continues at coordinate 71,358 of CAUHTR010000042.1, forward strand.
TTAGCTAAATAAAATGAGGTACGCGTTACATGTGATTAAAACAATACATTTGTAATATTTCAACTTAAACAAAATAAAAGAGATTTGTTTTTTAATAAAGTTATCGTAATAAATTATAAATACAAATTTTCTTTAGTAATTTTTTAAATGACCTTCCCATAATTTGTACATAAATTCATCACTGATTATAATTATTCAAAGATTTTTGTTATATAATAAATAATAATCAATAAAGTTTTTCACAAGTTCTTTTATCAATTAGTAATTCTGTTGATAATGACTTCCTCAATAGGAAATTTAAACATATTGAAATAAACTTGTACCAATAAATTAATATAGCAAGTATCTTTGTAATATTTTAATCCTGCTGCAAAATTTGTGTCTGAATTCAAAATGCCATTATCTTTCTAATTAATATCGCATTCCATTTCACAAATTTCAAGGCATTAAATCTCATTTTCTTGTAAGCATTTCACCATCTGGATAAACTAAGTTAATTCCATTATCATAATTATTCCAACAGTTTTAGCTTCAAACAACAATCTTATTGCAGAAAGAAATCTCATTCAAACAGTTACTATTGATTGGAGTAAATAATTTTTTAATAAATACAATGTCAATTGAAAAGAAATTAGAGGTGAAAATTGAAGGAAGTTCTTATAATAAATAATTTTTATATATAAAATATTTTTTCCATCAAAAAATTCTACAATTCCACATTTTTACAATTGCATTACCAAATTATATTATTTTTATTTTTATAATCCCACTTTATTTTCATTGGTTATCTGAAATTATCGGAAAATTGTATTTATTATATTTCAACATTTTTAAATAGTATATATATATATATATATATATATATATATATATATATATATATATATATATATATATATATATATATATATATATATATATATATATATATATATATATATATATATATATATATATATATATATATATATTGTTGTAATAATTATGCAATTTTGATAATTTTTCGATAGAAGATCCTAATTATCAAATTTTGTCTAATTAATTAAAAAACAAAAATAGTAAAGAACGGCCGAAAATTATGTGAATAAATATTTGTTTAACTGTATATTTATAAGTAAATGAATTTATAAATTCCGACGAAAATGTCATAAATTTTGTTAAAACCTAATCAATTCAAACAGATTGTAATTATTTCAGTAAACTACGAACTTTTCAAATTTAATTTCTTCAAATTTTTTGCATGTGTTGGCAGAAAACGTCGGAGAAATTGTGCCAGGCACAGTCAAGCAAAGACTTATTCCAAGCACCGTATTTTCTAACAAATACAATCATGACATTAATATAATAAATAGTCACTTTTTCCTTTTATTTATGATTGAAGCGTCTCAATATTTTTACATATAAACCTTAATTTTAACACAAAAAATAGTTTTGAATTTAATGTCAAATGTACTGATTTATTTATTAGTGCAATTTCACCGGCAAAAGTTTAGAATCTATTAGTGGGAAAAGTTTCCTAACATTTTTTAGATTTTTCAATAATTAAAAAATAATTGTTTCAGTTATATTTCAGTGATATACTAATTTCGAATTTGTATGACTCTCATTATTGCAGTCAAAGAACTTTTATCTTATTTGACATCGAATCTAGTGAAGTTGGTTTCTTACATGACATTTCTGTGAGCTTGATAATCTTGAGATTAATTTGCCATTAGAAATCACGTCAAATTTCACATTATATACTGTGACAAAGATTTAATATTGGTTAGATTTCTAAAAATCATATTTATTGATAGACATATATAGTGACTGGCTAGATAGAGGTTAAGGTTCAGGGTTTTAAATTTACATATGAAATACACCAGGAGAATGAACAAAATTGTAAATAAATTTGATATTATTTCAATAGCAAATCAAAATAAGTAAAAGAAAATAATTAAGTAAAAACGACTGATACGAATTTATTAAAAGAAACTTTTATAAAAACAAAAATTAACCGAATATATTAAAAAATTAATTTAGGATTAAGATTAATAAATTTAAGATTCTATTTAATTTATTTAAGCTTTCGATTATCTATTTTAGGATCTCGTCTGATTAAAATTATACCTCATTTTAAACAACAGCTCTATTAAAATAATTATGTGATCTTTTAAATCCTTTTAGAGCAAAACCTAGAATTTTTAGTTTCCAAAATAAATATATTTTAGAGCACAACTAATATTATCCCTTTCATAGTTAAGCAATAACTAATTTAAAAAAATATCAATATATCAATATATTATACACGACCGAATTTACAATTTCGTTTATTTCAATTATTTAATTCTAGAAGAGCAAAATATCGGAATAGCCTATATTAAGTGTTAGTCCAAAATATTGATCAAAAATAAATCATAAAATAAAAAATAAAAAATGAAAATACCTTTGATCTTTGGTAAAGTTAAAAGTCCTATTAAAATATTTCATTGATCAAAATAAAATAAAAGATTTCTTCTATATTAAATAAAAAATCCAAAATATTTATACTTAAGGGCAAAGTCAAATAATATTTATTTATATAATAATTTCCTTTGAATTATTTATTAATAAGTTTCTTTTTATTCTCAACATTTCTGAGAAATATGATCAAATTACAGAAATTAAAAAATTACTTCAAATATTATTATTAAAAATCATTTACTAATTTTTTAAGGCTGACTTACTTTAAGTAGTCTAATATTAGAAAATAAAGAATTTATATAAAAATTGAATTATATTTTGTCTTTATTATGTTAGAGTAACAAATACTTAGTTAAATACATAGAAAAATAAAATTTAAGAAAATATATTAATAATATTTACAACCGGGTCTGAGATATTGTCTACTCCAATACTAAGCCGCATTAAATATCACATTTATACTTGTCTTATAAATAAATAAATTCATTTTAGATCTTGAGAATTAAGCGCATGGGTAACTCATATAAATCTTTTGTCACAAAATTGATGGAAATACAACTAAAGTTTCTAATGGTGTCTCAATACCTCATTAGAACAACCCATCATAGCAGACAAAATGATTCCCAAACCGCCTTGTCTTTTAAAAAGAAACAATTTCTCTCGATTTATTACATTTAATAACGGTCAATTGAAACCAATTCAATGTCATTCAGAGGATGAATTCCTTAAAAAGAATACTCTTTGATAATAACAATGATTAATTATTATAAAAATAGTAGTGCATCCAATCAGAAATAGAAGAAACTATTGTGTAAGTAATTCTGCATAAGATCTAAGACAAACAAGAAGAATGTTAAAAACTTTAAGATCCTAGTTGATCTTGTTTTGGTTGCTTTGTCTAAAGTTAGTATTTATTAAAGAGCTTGACTATGGATCAGTAAATATATCGATTTTTTAAATATATTTTCTGATTCATAGTCAAGTTCTTTAATAATTACAATGTCAATGGAAAAGAAATAAATATATACTTAAATACGCAAATAAACATGGTAAAGACTTCATCATCAGGTAACCTACATTCACTAGGGATTAATAACTATACAATATTGATAATTTATAAACAAATTATAAAATCTATAAATTTTTAAATTATAAATAACAATTTTAAATAATAATTTTCAAAATTAATTTTCAACAAACAATTATTTTAAACTTTTAAAAATCTTTAAAAAATATTATTTTAATTATTTAACATAATTATTATTCAATATACACAAACATACAAAAACTTAATTAAAAACATTCAACACACAGTATTCACTGCATTCTGCACATTGATTTTAGGATTAAAAGTTCTTATCAATAATGCTATCACACGCTGAAAACAATTATCAAAGTTTTTTGATAAGATTTTAAAATCCAAAATTCCTAATTCTTTCATAGACTTTATTATTATCCTTAATATTGGACACTCCCTTCGGTCGACAATGTTCCTGAACTCGAGTACAGAGATGACGGGAAGTCTCTCCAATGTATGTGACATTACACCCATTACACGTGAATTGATAAACAATTTCCGAACACAATCCAACCGGCGTTTGAGATTTACTAACAAAAATACTACGTACTTTGCATGATTTTGAAACAATTCTATAATTCAATTTACCCAGCTGTTTACCTATTTTTCTTTTGAAATCTTTATATCCTTCAGAATACGGCAATACCATCGTATATTTTGGCTTATCTTGTTTGTTAGTAATATTCACTAATATTCACTACATCATTCGACATATCAGTCAATTTACATTCATTCATACTACGATCCTTAGCATTATTTATACATTTATCAACAGTCTCTTTCAACGTTAACAATAAAAACCGTTTTGAGTAGCCATTCTTATCCAGTAATTCAACTAATTTATCTACACTTTTTACTGAATTTTTAAAAGTGGAAGATAAGTACCATGATCGATAAACTAATTCTTTCACCTTTTTATATTTTATATTCTTTTATATTTAAATTCACAAAAACTCTCTGGGGTAGTATAAGGCCAGTATCTGTTGGTTTTCTATAAATTTCTGCCTCATATTGTTCATCTTTACGTTTAATTAACAAATCAAGAAATGCTATGGATGAATCCTTCTCAGTTTCACATGTGAATTCATGTAATTATTACATTGTAAGGCGTAAAAGGTTTCACATGTTCCTTATTTTTAAATATCAGAAAAATATCATCAACATACCTTTTACACACAATTGGTTTTTCATATTGAAAAGAAGCAATTTTCTTTTCTAAACATGCCAAAAATATTGATGCCATTGTTGGTGCTAAGGTCGAACCCATAGCCACTCCATCAATTTGTTCATACCTATCATTATTACAAAGAAAATTAACTTTGGAAGTTACAACCTCTAAAAGCATCCTAAATGCACTTATGCGCATTAATATTTTCATTCCATAATTCACAACATAAATCAATTGTTTCTTTCAACGAGACATTAGTAAATAAACTAAATACATCAAACGAATACTAATTAACATTATTTTTATTCAATTGTCCTATACATGATGCAAATTCAAAACTGGCCTTACATTCAAACTCAGATTTTATCAAGGGTTTTAATAATCCATTCAAATACTTCGCTATTTTATACTGAGCTGTTCCAACTACAGATAAAACATGTCTCGTGGGAACTCCGTCTTTATGAAATTTTGGAAGTTTGTATAATTTAGCTGGTTGTGAACCTTTTGCATGAATTAATTTTGCTACCTCTTCATCAACATGATTATTCTTAACCAAATCACACAACATAGTATTCAAAATAACATCTTCCTTTAGTGGTGACAAAAAAACAATAAAATAATATTTTTTAAAGATTTTTCAAAGTTTAAAATAATTGTTTGGTTGAAAATTATTTTTGAAAATTATTATTTAAAATTGTTATTTATAATTTAAAAATTTATAGATTTTATAATTTGTTTATAAATTATCAATATTGTATAGTTATTCATCTCTAGTGCATGCAGGTAACCTAACGATGATAGTGATGCTATCGAAATATATATTGAAAAAGATGTACGAATGGCGATTTTTATATTTATTTATTTATTTTGTATAAATTTTGTATTAACGTATTAAATATTATAATTAAAATTTGTTATTTTAATTTCTAAAATGTTATTTAAAATTTCAGTTTCTTTCATCATCTGCAATAATTAATTACAATAAAAATATAGCACAACTTTGCTTTTTTAAAAATTATATTTGTCTCTTTATGATAATACAACAAAAGAAACATTAAGTAATTATATAAATAGAGAATTTCTGTTGCATATATGAATATTTTTATTATTTATTATAACAGTTACATTGTCAATTTTTACAATACTTTGAATATTAAATTATGTATGATTCGGATCTGCCGCAATTATCATAATGCCTTCAGACTAGTAAAATATGCTATTTTTTATTTATTTTACTTTTTTTTCAGAACACAGATCAAATCTTTTATTTTATTGACACAGCTAAAAGTAAATAAAAATAAAAAATTTGATAATAAAAATTATAAATTTGCAATGAAAAGGATAAAAAATCTTATATTGTTATATTATTAAGATCGTTTTATTTTAAAAATAAATATTGTAATATTCATGTAAAATGATCTGGTATTAATTATTAAATTTACAGTAAAATTTAAAAATTAAAATTTTTGTTTACAATACATGAATGGAAATGGCGATAGGATTGCAAATTTTGTAAATGTACATAATTTGTTTTATAATAACGACTCAAATATTGTATTTTTTTATTAATGATATATGTTATTTCTTTCAATTTAATAATACTGTAAAAGACGTTAAATTATTTTCAAATATTTATGGAATTTTAAAAAGACAGTGATGTACAAAATAATAAGACATTTAATTTAATGTCTAACTTTGTCTGAAAAAATAATCGTTTTCTCTGTAAGTATCATATTTTTTGAGAGTTAGTTAGTACATGGTATCATGTTGTAAGTATTTTGTACTTATTTGTTAGCACCTAGTTAAAAATATTTAGTAGCTGGTTGTTGGTAACTAATTGCTGAATTATTATATGATGATTATTATTATTATTATTATTATTATTATTATTATTATTATTATTATTATTATTATTATTATTATTTTTATTATTATTATTATTATTATTATTATTATTATTATTATTATTATTATTATTATTATTATTATTATTATTATTATTATTATTTAATATGATTATAATTATAATTATTTTTATTATCATTGAAATTTGCATCTAAATTTGCCTTTAAAAATTAATCCATTAAAATTTCTATTAAAAATTGACTTAAAAAAATATTCCATTAAAATTTCCATTAAAAATTAACTTAAAAAATTATTCCATTAAAAGTTTCATTAAAAATTATATTTCTCAAAACAGTTGGTTACTTTAATTTAGTTATTACATTAATTTACTTTTATTTAAAAATTATTACTTTAATTCACTTAATTAACTTTAATACAAAAATGTAGAGCATTGATTACTTAATTAAAAAATTTGAACCTTAATTTTCATATTTATCCTTGTATTACTTAATTTAACATTTTACATCATAATTTACTTAACAACCAAATATAACCATTATTTTCATATTTAACCAATAAATTCATGTGGTCATTGATTAATTCACAAAAATTTCCATCTAAAATTAACCGTTTGCGGAAGGAATTAATTTTAATAAGTAGTATTTTTTAGCATAATTTTTTTTAAAATACGAATACCCGATATCGCGGTATGATTTTTTTAAAGTTTGACCAGCACAGCTAGCCATTATACATTGTAGACCATCTGGAACAAAAATTGTTGTCAGCACTGCTGGCCTACCGTCCGCAAACGGTTAACATTGAACAATATTTCATAAAAATTTCCATTAAAAATTTACTTTGAAAAATATTTCATAAAAATTTTTTTTGTTAACCGACTATTAACCTTTTGTTATTAAATTTAAAAATCTTACTTTAATTTACTTATTTAAAAATTATTACTTTAATTTAAAACTTGAAACTTAATTTACTTATTTGACCCCATTGATTACTTTAAATTAAATATTTAGACATTAATTTACTTTGATTCAAAAATGTGAACCTTAATTTACTTATTTGAGCCCATTGATTAATTTATTTTTAAATTTTAGACCATAATTTACTGTAATTTAATATTTTAGACCCTTAATTTGCTTGATTCAAAAATCTGAGCCCATAATTTACTGTAATTCAATTTTTAGACCCACATTAGGTCCAGGTTAAATAGCCAAGAGAATATTATAAGCAAACGATGTGATTTTAAATTTAAAATCTTAGAAATGCTGAGTGAAGAGTTTGTAGACTTTTCCGTTTGGTTCAGGAGTATGCGTAGGTATGTAGAAAATGCTTTATCAAGACAGGATTTTATTTAATAAATAGTTTATGTGGCTCTAAATTATATTATGTAAATTATGTAATAAAATGTTTTATTTAATGATCTATGTGTAATATTGAAGCTCAACATTTTTTTAATCAAATATTTTATTAATAATACTTTTTTTATTTTATTTTTTTATTCAAATTTTGTATATATTAATGAATATTTTTGTATATGTGAGGTGTTTTCAGCTGAGAATTAAATATTTCAATGATCTATTAAGATAATTTTAAATTGTAAATAATTGACTATTAAAATAACCTTTATAATAATTTTTAAAATGGAAATTTTTGAATTGAAAATTTAAAAAAATTAAAATAGCTTTTAAAAAAAGAAGTTATACTAGTGAATAAATTTTAAATAAATATATTTTAAATATCGAAATTTTAATAAATGGTTTTGAAAATATTTTATTCATTGATGAAAATTTGTTTGAAAATTAAACAATATTTCATTAAATAAATACTTGGAATTATGACGTTAACTTTTGAATTTTTTAGATGTGTTAGCAGCTTCTAATAGTATATATTAATAAATAATTTTGTATATATTAATGAATAAACCTGTAAAATATTTTTAAAATATCGATTATTTTTGATAATGCAAATAATCCCTAAATAAAAAGAGACATACTTCTTTTACTTTATAAAATTTTCAAGATAGGAATATTTCTAATGTAAACAAACCAAACAGGAGATTCCGTCAGATATTTTAACGAAAACGCCAGAAACTTGCCAACGTAAAAAATAAATAAAGTGTTTTAATTAAATTAAATTATAAGCTAAAATTAACTTATAAGCAATTTTAAAAAGTAATTTAATCGTTCGGTGAAAAAACATATTTTGCCAAAAATTTAATATTAAAATATTTTTAGTTGAATTCAAAATGTTTGAAAATTTATTTTTCAAATTGATATTCCAGATCAAATGAGCTGAGTTGGGCTTTAATAATTAATTGGAAATTTAATTTCCTGTCCAGACTTTTCTCTGGTTTTTCTTATTTTTCATGGAATATTCTTTTAGACTAGTTCAATATGTTCGAAATTAAATAATTTTAATTTTTTAACAATTAACAAAAAATGATATTCTATGTGTATTTATTTATTGTTTACTTTATTATAATTAATTTTAAATCAGAATCGTAAAAGCTTCTTACCTTGAATAATGTTTTGATGATTTTTACAATTCAGTACACAAAATTATAAAATAGGTTTCAAAAGTCTATTATTATCATTTAATGTTTATGTAATAAATTTAAGATTTTAAAAAATTTCCAATATTTTTTGTGAATTGTAAAATATTATTTTAAAAATTAAATTTTAAACAAATGTACTCTATCAAAAAAATGATAAGCAAAAGATTTTCTTCAAAAATAATAAAAATTCAACAAAATATATATATATATTGTAAACATTTTGATGTATAAATTTTATTAATATTATTATTATTATTATTATTATTATTATTATTATTATTATTATTATTATTATTATTATTATTATTATTAAAAAGTTATTCTAAAAAATTGTTCATTATTTGAGTACCAAAATACTTATAGATCATTAAATGTCTTTAAAAATTCATTGAAGGAAAAATGATAAATGAATTACTAATTGGCAGTTATTTGAAATTTTTCTAGAAAATTTTCAAAAATTTAATTATCACGCACATTTTTATTAAGTATATGAAAAACACAATTTAACTTTGTTGATAAAATAATAATAATAATAATAATAATAATAATAATAATAATAATAATAATAATAATAATAATAATAATAATAATAATAATAATAATAATATTAATAATAATAATAATACCTTCTTTAAAGCAAATTTATGGTAAACTACCATTTCCGACTAAGATGATTATATTCTATAATATTCTAATATAGTTTCCTCTAAAATTGCATTTAATTAGAAACTTTTGGTCCTTGCTAAAAGAAGATTAACCTTGAAATCAAAAATTTGCAACGGTAGTGAACCTTTACGAAGTAACACGACCATGTTGCCTAAGAATCACAGAGATCTTTTAAAGGGTAGACCTCTGTTGTTGACACTCCAGCTACAACTCATTCAAATATTCTTGTGTTGAGACGCTCAAAAATCTTTAAATCTTTGTCCCTTGTCATCTATAAAACACAATCCTAATCTTTACTGATTCATTGCCAATTTATATAATAAATATAAATTCAATATAATATGGTTTGGATATCGTTCAGTATCAATGGAATGATTGTTGTAGGATGATTTGCCATTGGACAAGCAATGCGATTGATGACTATTTATTGTGCAATAACCGGGATAGAAGGCGTCATCGTTGACATCGTCATCATTATCCGATTTGTCAAGATCTTTGAAATTTGAAAGAATGTTTAGAGAAAAATAAGTTTCTTTTGGTTTAAACGTTTTCCGAATTGTATCATTTGTAGCTACTAGAGATTGGGAAGGCGTTGTAAAATTTGAATCACCGGTATCAGTGACTGTGAAAAATGAAGAATTTGAAAAATTGAAATCCATTTAAAAACCATTAAAATAAGCTGGATAAAATATTTCACAGCCAACAATCATCCATCAGATAAGCATTTTGCTTTATAACCGACTCCAAATGAACCCGAACCGATTATACTAATTTTTTCATAGTACTTTTCTATGCTATCAATACCGGAATATTTAATAAAATATATATTGTGGTCAGAATTATTTTCCATTGAAAATATTTCAAAAAACAGTAATTTTCATCAATAAGAAACTTCAATTGCAATTAAATTTTAATTCGAAAATCAAGATGACATTTTGAAACTATTTTACTTTCTCTAACTAAAGTGAATATAGAATATTTAAACAAAACTCTTTAAAACAAAGCAATCTTTTAACAAGACATATTTTAAGGGCAAAAATTTCCTTAAATTTTTAATACTGTTTTCCAAAAAATTTTAAACATCCTTTACATAAATATAAAATTTTCAATCACACAAATATAATTTTTCAACATAATATGCAATCATAAATTTTCCAGGTTCCATTATTATCACCACAACAAATGAAAACCAGGCGATGCAAACCGGTGAAAACATCCAAAACAATAATAGTTGTGACATATTTTCAGATTTATGTTGTTTTTTATTACATTTTGTCAGCTTAATTGAAGTTTAATATAATTTTGTTATCTATTAATTACCTAATTAATTAATTATTTTAAAATAATTATTTAACAAAATCAACAGAATTTGCTTATAGAAATTAACTAGATTTTCTTTTATGTTTCGTAATCATGATTCACTGTAAAGAAATACGGTATGTTTTTAAATTCTTAATTTCTTGGTGGATATTTGACAGTTGTTTATGTTTCAGATGACCATTATTGTCGTCATAAAATTCTCACAGAATCCGAAAAATATAAATTAAAGAAAAAACAATTATGCTTGATTCGTTATCAATAATTTTCATAAATAATTAATTAATGAAATAGTTATGCATTTATTCTCTCAATCAATTGAAACAACATAAATTATGACAGAGATAAATTATAAATGAGATTAAATATTAACTATTTCTACAGAAAACAAATCAGGAGTCAAAGTTCAACGAAAAGATGAAAATGTTCATTTTCAAAATCAATTTCATTAATAATCGAATAAATTATTTATGCAACTTTGAAAATTTTGGGCAAAAAATAATTATGGAAATTATTTTTCCCGTGAATAATTATCGTAAATTCTATTATCTTTTGCAATGCTGATTGTAAAATGATAAGTTTGTTTAATAATTTGAAATAATATGGAAAACATAGTAAGGAAAACATTTCGAAAATTAAAACAAAAAATAATTTTATCTTATCATTGATTTGAATTTTAATTTAATTTATTTTAGAAAATCTAAAATATATTAATTTGACTATTTAAAAAATTCCATTCTTAATGAGTTTTAAATTTAATTCAAAATAATTTAATTAATATATACAATTTTAGCAATTCTATGGAGTTATACAGCATTTTTAAAGACATGCAAATTAATACAGTAAATTTGTGTTTCTGGTGAATGACTGGATGTTTATTTAAAACAAAATATTATTATTTGGTACTCTGTTGGTACATGGGTTTTATTAAATGGGTTTTATTTTGTACAGGATTTGGAATTTAAAATTGAACTCACCTCTATAACATTTATGCACTTGATATTAAAGTCATGTTATTATGAAAATCACAATAACAGCAAGCACGCTATTTTGTTTATAACAAATATTTATAATTTACTAATTTATACACAAATATAAACCGGAATATTTAGTGTTCTACTATATATTTACTTAACTTTAGACAAACAAAACAGCATTTAGAAAAGAACTTTTCAAACTGAACCTCATATAAATATATTCTATACAAACTGAAAATATAATTAAATAACAAATCATAAATGAAACATTTTTCATAATAATTATTTATGTCAGAAAAAACTTTGGAAAGACTTTTAATTAAATGCTATCAGTATATTAATTTGAGATTTATTTTTATGAATTTTCAAATTAGATTTTATTAATTATTTTAAATATACAAAATCTTAATAATTCTCTAATTTTGAATTCATTGAAAATATTAAAAATACGAAATACTTTATTTATCATCAAAATATCAGGAAATAAAAAAGGTGTTTATGTAAGTACAAACTTTATTATTCAACGCCATCTGGCAAGATTACCAAATTAAAACAACGAAAACTAAAATAAACTCAATTAATAGACATTTACTTGATTGCTATTAAATCTATTCTCCTTAATTATCTAAAATTTTAAAACAATATTTTCTATGTAAATAAATCTCTTTGATTTAGCAATAGATTTTCACCGAAAATTTTAATAAAAAAAATATTGTTTAAATCTTGTCTATTTTAAATTAAAACATTATTAAGATGAATTTTATTTCAGTATAAAGAAAATAGTAGAAAGATTTAAATTTTTATTTTTATTTCTAATTCCGTAAATTTACTTTAATCATTAAATATTATTGTTAAAGGAGGATCAAATATTAAATTTATATTAGTTATTATATTAAAACAATATAAAGAAATATAATCTAACAAACTAATAGAATATTACATTATTCTATTTTATGATTCTATCCTAACCTTGTTTTCATTGTCTTTACTAAAGAAAAATAAAAATAAAGAAAATAAACATATAAAACATAAACACATTTTAGAAATGATGACTGATATAGGGTTATTGAGAATAAAAGAAAAACATATATAATATCGAATCTTTTATATATTCACTATTAAACCTTGATAAGTCTCAACTTTTATAATGAAGGTAAATAATTTCATAAAAATCAAAAATAAACGAATCACATATTTACCGTCAAATTGTAACATTATTCAATAAAAGCTTAAACGTAAAGATAACAACGACAATATGAATTACTGAAGGTATAAGCAATCATTAATTATAATGAAATACGGAATAATTTTTCCGTACTGTCAACCGATACAGCATCTTCATTTTGCATGAAAGTCCTCTTTAGTACTAAAAGCTTTTATAAAAAATAAGATGGTAAAGCATTTAACAGTAAGAAAATATAATGCAAATTGTTATTTATTAATATTTCTAAACATATTATATTTCTTAACATAGTATTTGAAATAATTTTATATTTCTTATAAAATAAACAAATCCAATTTTTCTAATTTAATTTTAAAATGAGTAAAAGGTAAATGTATTTTCATATAGAAAACCGACTGACAATATCGTTTTTTTCTTGGGAAATTAGATTATTGTTATGGGAAGTATTTTAATATCTCATCAATTAAACAACGTTTCCATTAAACCAACAGTTCATTAGTCGTAATTGAAGTTAAAATTAAACGAAACTGCTTTTAAGCGGGTCTATGAGTTAGGTTTTGTTTGTATAAATTATTGATGATTTAATTATTTTATTTTTCTTTGGTTATTTTGGGATAAAAAAACATTAAAACAATATTAAGTTAACTGTATGATTTATTATTGATAGTGTATTACAAACAAAAAATAAAGATTAAATTAATTTTATTATTATTATTATTATTATTATTATTATTATTATTATTATTATTATTATTATTATTATTATTATTATTATTATTATTATTAGTATTGTTTATATATCAACTAAATCCAAGCTAAATAGAATAATTACTTTTTATGATTTCTTTTAAGAAAATATATAATAATAAATCTGTTATATAATAGATGTATATAATTATTTATCTGTCATTAATATTAATCTTGCATAAAATTTTATCAGCAAATCATCACGATAATTATTTCCAACAATTACTAAATTAATAAATAATAAGATATAATAAAACATTAAAATCATATATTTCTTATTAAAAGTATTTCGTGTTTAAGACATTATATTAGTAAAATATCCGATATTTATTTTAAAATATATCAACTTAAATTTAGCTTAAATTGTTTATATAATATTTTCCAATTTTTTATTTTAAAGTTTCAAATAATATTCAAACAAACTAATTTTAACACTTACTATCTGTTTTTGCTAACTTTTTTATAATTAATTAGTGTAAGATTAAATTGTCACAATATATGAATCAACAAATTAAATATATTTTCAATATATGTAAACATTATACATAAACATTTTCACTTAAATAATTTTGTTTGAATTCAGTCTATATTTATATTTGAAATGTCTATTTCAATCAATTATAATTATTAATTTAGACAGAAAAGAACAACACGTAATAAAGATCAAAAACCATCTAGGTTTTTTCTCATAATAATTACAATATTAATAATTTTGAAGAAATCCTTATCAGGAAAATGTATTAATGTGAGTCGACACTTGAATAATCCTTTTTATGTATTTAATTGCACTTTCTCTTATATTTCTTTAACTGTATAATTAAAGTCCTTGAAGAAAATTATATTTATTATCATTTGAGTAGTCAATATAAAGTGATTTCTAAATTAATTGAACAGTTAGAGGAAAATTGTGACATTTCGGAAAGGGGTCCTAACTGATGGTTCATTGATGAATATGACAAAATAAAACATTTCTTATCAGAAATATTTTACTCATCTAATTATCATAATAAAAGGTGTTAGTAAGTAAAACTTAAATGACGAGATGCGTTTAAATTTCTACTTTTTTAGTATTTTTCAGAATATCCCATTTAAATATGGAATGACTGGATAATAGAAATATTTACACTTATTACGGGATTTAGTGACTGATTGATATTTTAGTCATAGAGATTTTGCAGGCCCGTGTTGTCGTATAAAACGTATATAAAACGTAGAAGGTTTTATGATATAAATATCTGAATTTGCAAAAAACTAAACTTTATTAACTTTAAAATGTAATTTCAATAAACAAAAACAAAAAATATAGAAATACTTTATATTAATTCAGTACGGGTGCGGAAATTTAATTATTAACGAATATATAAAATTATTCATTTTATTATTTTAAAATATTTCAATTTTATATTTTAACAAGTGAAGAATTTTTCAAGGGTCTTCAGAAAAGCAAATTAATTAATTTTTTCAAACATCTTAAATAATAAAACAATTTCTTTTTTCAAATGTCTTTTTTTCTACATACAAAATTGCTTTTTTAAGACAATTTAAGCTGAAATTTTATTTGTATAATTAAAATTAAAAAATGGTAGCGGTTAAGTATTGGGGGGGGGAGTTAACGATAAATATTAAATTATTATAAATATAAATTAAATTATAATACAAATTAAATTGTTACTGTTAAAATTAAGTTACTCTTAGACTATAATACTTTTCTAGCAATACGGCACTAAGCCTCATTTTTTCACTCTACCAAAGTAGGTTTTAAAATTCTAATATGAGCCTATGTTTCATTTAAAAATTAATAAGTTATAGCAATACTTAACCGTGACCAGATTTTGTTTATATAATATATTTTAATCAAAACCCAATGAATATTTTTGAATTTGGAGCCAGAACAAAATACTGAAAAAGGCAGTTTGTAATTAGCATTTGAACTTGTTTTGAAAAACATAATATGTATTGTTACCTCCCCCTAATATCAAGCTTACAATCTTTAATTTCTAGGAAAAAGGAATCGGTGTCCCCAGCAAAAAGGTTAATTTCACAGTTGAATTTGTTACGATATTTTTGTAACTCGTCATACAGCAACTGTTACTTCCTAAGTTTTGATAGATCCAGGACGGTTTGCCCAATGTAACTGGGTCTATCTAAACACACTGATTCCTTATTAAGTAAAAGAGAAATCGAATCATTATCAAATTTAAATGTTTTTTTAAGGTCGATATGCATATGCAATGGTGAGCTGTGAAAAAAACAACAAAGGGCTCGCAAAGAAAAATTTAGGTGTTTTTCGTACATGCTTTTCCGAATTTGCTTTTTAGGAAAATATAAAAGCGTCCAGAAAATATTTTTTTGATATACTATTGTTTCTGGTATCAATTTTATTAACATGTTTCAGATATTTATTAATCTTCCCATTGAAACAATAGAAATTTTAATTTGAAGTGAAGTGCAAAATCACAGTTGAAAGAACAACAAGGGGCTCTGCTGAGCCCCCGCGGGACATGCATAGCTCACCAATGTGTATGTGTAATCAGTTAAGAAACTCAGTTACATAATATTAAGTTAATACGTTTCTTAAGATTTACTACGGTTTTCCATAGAAACTATTATTTAAAAAATATAAACATTACAAGCTTTGTGATACCCAGTGCAAATCCTAATAGTAGACTAGTTTTGAGCATTTGGCTCTCATCAGTACTTTGCAGGAGACGCGAAGATTTCTCTTCGCGCCAGGTAAGTATACAATATTGCTGATTCAACTCTATTGCATACTTTACCTTCCACACTGGATATCACATCACTTGCAAATTAGCTAAATCACAGAAAAATTTCTGCAGACTTGTAAACATGGCGTATGAAAAATCATATTCGTCTCTGGAAACACCCTCTATACTGTTTACATGTGCATCCGTACACCTTTGAAATTTTAACTTGTAATGGTGTAAAATATTTTTTTACAGATGTCTAACATTAAAATAATATTTGCACCGGGTATCACAAAGCTTGTAATGTTTATATTATTTTAATGTTAGACATCCGTAAAAAAATAATTATTTAAAAGTTTATAAAAGTATCTAATGCATTATTTGATTGTGCTCTAAGTTATGTGCTCGTATCAATGTAATTTTGTAAAAATTGGATTTTGCTTATAAGTTATTGCCCTGTGAATATGTTATTTTTAAACACAAAAAACGAAAGGTTTGAGAAGCCTTCAATGAAGAAGATAATTCTTTCTAGGATAATGCTTAGGCATCAGGGTCTCAACTTTAGAACCCGGAAAACACCTCTTTTCAGTAGCTACTGGAAAATCATACAGTTTATCATGAATAGATGTGAGGATTTCCAAATCTACTTCAAATTTTACACCAAATGTAAGTTATTCAAGATCCGTGTCCATCAAATTAATGTTATTATTTAATTTATTGTTATCAATAACCCATTTACACTTTCCATAAGTTAATTTTCGTGACAATGCCCATACATATAAATTGTTTAGATCAGTATACATGATTTCAGTCTTGTCATCAGATACCATATGGTGATTGTTAACCAACGTTAAACCACCACGGATCCCCCATAATGATTATTTATATCAATGTATATTAATTCAGTAGTGTCGGAGGATAATAAGTGGTGTTCGTCAACAAAGGTTAACCAATAATGGATCCCCTTTCGAAAAAAGTAAACATCTCCATATCCTGGAGAGGTTCAATAGGTTGATCATGAGTAATAAGACCAGACATACCGGGAATTTCGTAAAAGTTAAGTGGTTCTAATCGGTTGCTATTTACAGATTTTGAACGAAAAAGTCAGCCAAAACTCGGATCTCATTAAAATTTGGACAGCATCACTTAATGAACTATTAATGAATTGACAAGAGTAAATGAATTTTACAATTAAGCCACGACTTCCTGTAGATATAGAAATAAATCTTTCGCTTGTAATAAGGATACATCCTATTTTCCAAGATTTAAAATCACTTAAACCTTAATTGGGTAATTGATGATGGTCATACCTTTGTAAATTATGTAAAACTATGGGGAATTTAAACCTTATTTGTCTGGAAAGATTACATTTGGAGCAAGCTGCTCCAAATATGATTTCCTGTAAAGTGATCATGGTATTTAACCGGTACTAACCGGTACACAAGTAACAAGAAGTAACCGAGGAAAACGAAATGAGATCTGAGTTAGTCAATAATATTTTTCTTTTATTTTATTTTTTTTATTTTAACTACTCATTCGAAATTTCAATTAAAAAATTATTATATCCTTAAATATCCCCTGACGAAAGTTTGATCTTCACATAAAAACTATTAGAGCTCAAATTTAAATTTTAGTTAACAAATATTGGCTATAGTAAGAAAAATTTATATTTAAAATTAACTAATTGAAATAAATTATAATAAAAGTTCAATTTAGAATCTATTAAAAAATTCATTGACAAAAAAAAAAAAAAAAAAAAAAAATTCCAATAAAATTTTCATTGAAAAAACAAATACAAAACATTTTTAAAAATAAAAAATCCTGGCTATAGCAAAAAAATTATGTCATAAAAAATTTTAATTAAAAGTTACGTTCTTATGTAATTAAAATTAATCGGGATTAAATTATATTACAAATTAATTCGGTAGAATGGGAGAAATGGGAGGAATGGGAGGGTTTATAAATCAAAATATTAATTTCTTTATATGAAACTAGTAATAAATATTTTTAAAATTTTGCCTTTCAAAGCCTGTCCCATTTTACTTGGTAGCTATACAAAAATTATATTGGAAATAAATACAGTGAATACTTAATATAGGAAAATCTTAGTATAAATAAATAAATACATTTATTGAAAAATTGGGAAAATTCAAGAATTTAGGGATAAAGATTTTTCAAGTTGAATAATGGATAAATGGCAACAATGACATGAAAAGTTAGAAATATTTGAGATAAAGTATTTTTGCAAAATATTCCTTAGCAAATATCGTTTGTTTTATTGACATTTAAGAATATAAAAATCAAAAAGTACCGCAATATAATGGAAAACAGTTATAACTCTACAAGTGACAACTTTAAAAAATTATAAGTTTCTATTGTTTTTTTTTAGTTTTTATAATTTTATTGTTTTTATTTTAACATTTGAAATAAGGGACATGTCAAATCCGTTTAATAATCCTTTTTAGGTATAAGGTTGAAATAATCTCTGTATAATATTGCTATCTGGATTCACTTTCCCGATGCTTTGGATATGAATGGGAATAAAATATTTTATTACAAATAAATGTTTAAAAATTGTCAAAACTGTAATTAATGATATATGGTGTTACGGCTATTAATTGTGAATTCAAATAAAAT
This sequence comes from Schmidtea polychroa, assembly GCA_959609185.1. Lineage (NCBI taxonomy): Eukaryota > Metazoa > Platyhelminthes > Tricladida > Dugesiidae > Schmidtea > Schmidtea polychroa. The sequence continues at coordinate 90,692 of CAUHTR010000042.1, forward strand.
TTACTCAGCTTTTATTTATAAATTATTTACACGACTAAATTTATGCTCTGCTAAATACGAATCAGACTCTTCAGTCAATCCTTAATGGTCTATTACTAATAGACTATTAGCATTCTGCACATCCTAAATGTTATTAACCTTTCCAAGCCACACTAGAACCCCATTTATTATATTCGGAACCTTCAATTTATAGTAATGATAACAAAATATAGAATAAAGTAAACAATAAACAAGGATATTATTCTACAAATTCTATATATATATATATAAAATAAATATTTGATTATAATTTTATTTATCATTGTTTAGCTGCTTTTACAAGTAGTATAATTTTTTTTAAAGTTTGAGTCAGAGAGAATTTTTTAGACATTCTCAGACACATTTTCTCATACAAATTATTAAAAAAATAAGTGTTAGTTTACATTTTAGAGACAATTAATAGAAAATATTTTTACCAAATATTTTCCAGATGGTAATTTGTGAATGAATATTTGTTTTTATTTTTCAAGATTTTAAATTTTTAAGGGATTATAAAACTTTAATAGAATTTATTAGTTTTCATATTTGGCAAATTTATTGACAACACTTTTTGTTTTATTTAATACTTTATATAATTTCTCCTGCTGTTTTTATGTGTTCGTTAAATTATTTCATAGAAATTGTGTCACATTTTAGGAGAATAAATTAAATAATTTCTTTTCTTTATTTATTTTCTTTATTAAAAAGGTCCACTATATAGTTTTATTAATATTTATTAGAACTATATATTAAAGCTGCACATAATGTTTGCATAAATTGGAGAAAAACTAAACTTTATAATTTGTATTAAATTAGTTTTAATGAATAATGATAAGAAATTATGATAATTACTATTAAATATTTTGAAAGCTCTAATATTTTATTTATTAACAATAATAATAAACACTAACAGAATAACTAATTACTCATGCTAACATCATATCTAAAAACTATTTTCGAAGGGCTTACTGGTTTTTGGTAATATCATTGTGTAAAATGTGTTGTCTAAATATAGAATTTCTTTTCTACACAAATTTTAAGTTGTTTAAATCTGCTTGAAGGTCATTTGAATGTCATCAATAAATTTTATTTAATATTAAATTCTTAATTTTGTCATCAAAGACCTAAAATGGATCAGATAAATGATATTAACTAATATCCATTATTTTTATTATTCATCAATATGATATTTTTATTATTAAGATAATAAAATGATAAATATATTATAAAAGCCAATTAAAACTTTCCCCGTTGAAATTCTTAAAAGCAAATATATCAAAACCACAACATAAATATTTTTGTTTCAAGATCTTTTACATTTTTGATATTTAATTTTCGTTATAGATTTTTAATAAAAATATTGTTATGAAATCTCTTTTATTTATAAAAACCTCTTGCACATTTCAATTATATAATTTCATCAATTTAATGTGAAAAGAAAAAAATTCCATTTTTGTTTTGTGCACATTTTTGTCTTTGACATTTTAAATAATGAGAATGACTTTAATTAAAATAAATAATTAAGAATTTCATTTCTAAATATAATAAATAAATTTCATAATTTAAGATAATAACATTTACAGAAAATTATTTTATAAATATTAAAATAACAATTTTTAATAAATAATAAACAATGAAACACGAAAACCAATTAAATAATTTATTAAAAATAAAAAAGAATTTTGTTCTTTCGAGTCTGGCATAATCGATTTCTAATAAAAGAAATTCCATTTTTAAAATTTTTAATTTAAATGTGTATGATTTATTATTAAAAAAATTTCAATTATAATTTAAAAAATTTATTTAAAAATTTCGATTGTAAAAAGCTTTTTTAATTTAAAAATTAATTAATTTAAAAATAAAATTATTTAAAAATCTCACTTAATTACCTATTAAAATTTTATAATTTTAAAATTTATTTTAAATATTTTAATCTTACCGGTAAATATTTAAAATTAGTCAAATATATCTGAAAATTCCATATTTGAAGATCTTTAAAATTTCGAAGGATTTTACCGACATTTTTCTATAAAATTGACTAATGATATTTATTAACTAGTAGTAAAAGCTAAAGTTATACAGTTAGGAAATACGATGGAAATAATTCATCCAATCAAACTGGTTATATATTTTTGTTGTCAATCCCAGAGGAAAATTTTAATAAACAATTGTTTGTAAAATTAAAAAGAAAATTGCAAAAAAATCATAATAAAAAATAAAAGTTTTTTATGTTTCTTAAAAAGTTATTTTTTCTATAGCTCTCTTTTGTAAAATTTTCGTTAAAATACATCAAATACCTAACTTAAATACTTTTTAGACAGAGTTTGTTATATTTTTATTTCTAACTACTTTGAAGAGGTAATTTAATTCATTATTTATTTAATTTAATAATGTTTTTAAAATAAAATTTATTATTAGTTATGGTGAAATTTATATTTATAGATTTTTAATAAATGTAGCGGATAGTTTTATTTAAAGGGCCTGTGTAAGACACTATCTAATTTTTTATTAAATATCTTATCTAAATTTAATAATTTTCAATCACTCATTTTCAATACACTCATGTTCACCATTGTCGTTATAATGATTAATTTCTAGATATGTACTAATTTCAGGTTCAGCTATACATTTCAAGCTAGGTTCGCAGTTTTTGCATTTGAACCAAATGACTTTATTTTTTATATTCAAGCGAGTCCAGTTGGTTCCATAACATTGTTCATGTTTGAGAACATGTATTGTATTCTCAATACTAGTGAAGGTCTTTTCACTATTAAACTCGTAAGCCTTTGCTTTGTGACCAAGTCTACCTTTGACTCTTGTATTCTCTGGTTCAATGTCCTCTGCGTCAAGGTCTGCATCATCAGCATCTTTCGTTGGTAATACGTCCGATAGTTCGGATTTTGAATTCAATTGATATTCTTGACTATCATTCATTGTTTGATTGATTGGAATTTTCTTTGTATTTTTGGGATTGACAATAAATCAAAAATATTATCATATTAAGTTATTTTAGATAGAGATTTTTTAAATTAGGCGCGAAAATATTATTTTAGATAGCAATTAATTAAATAATATACATAAATATTATTTTAGATACATTCGTATTAATTTAGATAGTAAAGCATTAGATTAGGTATAAGTGTATTGAATGTAGGTGGTTACTCATAATAATTATGTAGTAATTTGTTAAATTTAGTTCGTCGTAATATTTAAGGCGTTATTTAAATATGCTTTATATATTATTTTTAATTATAAATATAGGAAATTTTAAAACATTCTAGAATGAATAATATTAGGTTGAAATAGATAAAAGGAAATACTAATGACCTTTATTTATAATCCCAGTCTTAACACAAGCCTGTGAATCTAAATACTTTACAAGGTTTCACAAAATGTACTTAATTATTTTACATCAGGTAAAATAAACAAAATTCCGAATTTATAAAAATTAGTAAACAATTTTAAAATATCATGAAAAAATAAAAAGTGTAAAGGTTTTGTTGATTAAAATAGAACTTTTGAATTTGATTGAATTTCTTTGTTTGTAAAAATAATTTCTTGAGTTGGCTCATTTATTACTATACCATTCTCAAAACTAATTGGTTATAGAAAGTTAAAAAAATTATTTTTTTTAAATCGTTCAGAAACGATCAATTAATAAAGTTTTGTTTTAATTATTTCGATCTAATAACTATGCTAAGGTATGTGTAACAAAATCAGAAAATAATTTTAGATATTTTATATATTTCAAAGAATATTTGTATATATTTGCACATTCTTCCAGTCCGCCCAACTGGCAAATGTATTCAAGATGTCAGTCAATCTGATAGAGACAATAAGGTTAATAAACTTTGATTGACAACTTTAGAAATATATGTAAAATAAAAATAAAAATAATAGCGGATAAAATCGTAAAATTATCAGCATTTAGATCAAAAAAAATTTAGATTAAATGTTTCAGTTTTTTATATTATTAACACATAATAAATAGTTATAAAATACTTGTATGAATAGTAAAAATAAAACTGGCTTATGTAACACAAAAATGGTACTTTTTCAATTATATTAAGAAAGAGTGAAAAAATATAAATAATAGTAATAATAATAAAGATAATATAAAAATTAATAACATAAATATTAATAACAATATAATAATAATAAAAAAATTAATAATAATAATAATAATAATAATAATAATAATAATAATAATAATAATAATAATAATAATAATAATAATAATAATAATAATAATAATAATAATAATAATAATAATAATAATAATAATAATAATAATAATGAAATTGGAATAAATTATATATAACGTTAAAATAATTGTTAAGTAATGTTAAAAATTACATGTATTTAAAATTTTAAATGTTTTGTTTTTCTATTTCATAAATATTTCAAAATACAAATCAACTTAATGATTTATGTAAAGTTCAAATTGAGACGATTTAAACAAACTAATCATTTCTAGCCAAAGCGACATGTGACAGAAGGCAAACATTTCATTCTAATTATAAACAAATAACAATTGCAGGAAAGTTTTTTCACAGTAAAAGTTCTCCTTTTATGAAATGAGAAAAAACATATCTGTTAATACTATCCCCATTATCAATAAAGATTAACAAAAACTAAGAATTAAAAAGCTATATTTAAGAAAATAAACGTAAATAAACCAATTTCGGAAAGTTTTTAATTTTTTTTTCAGAATACTTGAAAACGATTTTCTGCCTAACATGTTGTAAATATTATGGACTGACATTGACATTTATCGCTTTAAAAAATCCTGAAAATATCATTAGGAATTATTAAAGTTTTCTAACTTTTAATTTTAAAAATATTTATGAAATTGATTGAGTATGTGACATAATGTCAGAGGCAAAAACAGGATATTTTACTATAGTCTTTCAATCTTAAATTCTCATTATTTAACATTTAATTCTCTTACTTTAAAAATAGTTTTATTATTGCTATTCTTCACAAATTGAACGACTGAAAATAACATATTTTTAATAATTAAACAATAATTATTTGAATGTTAATTCTAATAATATAGGTTGTTACGGTGAGTCTAAAAGCTATAAATATTAAGACACTATGTAAAACAAAAGCTCCATTAAATGAAAAATTGGATAATTAGTTAAAGAAATCCTTTAAATTAAAACTTATTAATTCGATTCAATGAAATGTTAATAAAATTTTATTATTCATTTCGGACAAATATTGCGTAAAAATTAATTTTTTATACAAAATAGTAATCATAACGACATCAAATTAAATTAAGAATACTGAAAAATATATGGATAAAAATTAAATAAAAAATTCTTTAAAAATATCCTAAATTGTATATTATAAATCATTTAATTTTATCATCATTAAAAATATTAGAATTGTTAAAATTAAAATTACACTGTTGAATTTCAAAAGCAGATTTTATATATGAAAAATTCTTAAAAATAATTAAGAGATTTACAAAATTCTTACTTCAACATTGAGATTAAACAGGATAATTTATTAAATTTGTCTAATCCGTTTTCATTTGAAAAAATGATCTCAGCATAAAAAGCCAATTAGAAATAGCGAAACGAGAAATGCAAATAATACAATTCATTCAAAAAGATTAAGTTATTATATTTTCCTTAAATTAATTTTAATAAATATAGTCTGTATTCAGATTAAAAAAAATTCTCCACTCCTTTAACATAAAGTTGAGAAAAACTTCGAAGAAATATTTATTTAAAAGAGATTCATGCTATGAAATTAGTAAATATTTTCAATTATTTAATGAAACCAATTTCATCTAGTCAAAATAATTTCATTTTAATGTATATATGTATTTTAAAATTTGATATATGTATTATTAATATTCTTTATGTATGTCAAATATTTATTTATTTATAATAATAATAAAAATAATAATAATAATAATAATAATAATAATAATAATAATAATAATAATAATAATAATAATAATAATAATTATTATTATTATTATTATTATTATTATTATCATTATTATTATTATTATTATTATTATTATTATTATTATTATTATTATTATTATTATTATTATTATTATTATTATTATTATTATTATTATTATTATTATTATTATTATTATTATTATTATCATTATTATTATTATAACAATCGCTAAATAATGGTATCGATTTAAATCTAACGAAAAGCACCAAATCCAATATATATATTTTACTACAATATATTTCGACAGAATCACTGTCATCTTCGGGTAGAATTGAAATCAAACTAAATCAATATAAATTGATCTTTATTTAAACAAACTAATTATCTAATTCATTAATTTTTAAAATTAATTTCGCTAAAAATTTTACAAAATTTTGTTTTTTATATTCGAACTTTAAAAATTAAGTCTTAAAATTTTTTTTTTTTAAAACTTTTAAAACTCACAAAAGCTGAAACCAAACAAGATTCTAATAAATTTTCCACAAAATTGTGTTTACTAATATTAATCAATTGCTTCAGTCGATAGTGATCAGGAACTTGAAAACGGAGATGACGGACAGTCATTCCAATGTATGTGGCATTGCACCCATGACATAAATATTCATAACCAAGATCCGAAAACCATCTAAGTAACAACTGAAATCCACTAATAAACACGAAATTCAAAAAACAGGAATTAGATACCACCTTCCAACATTGAAATGTAAGCCTAAACAAAAGACTGTGCTTGCTGATATAAATCAATTCCCTCAGTCGACAGTTATCCAGAACTTGAGAACGGAGATGACGGGCAGTCATTCCAATGTATGTGGCATTGCACCCATGACATATATATTCAAAACAAAGATCTGAACACCATCTAATCAAGAACCGAAATAGACCAACTTCACAATTTGTATCATACATATCCAATCCAATCACTGATAGTTTTTCTTTCATTAATTTTCTACATCTCTTCATCAATTCCAAAGTGTTTCTATTGAGTATCGGAAAAAACAAATTATTATTATTATTATTATTATTATTATTATTATTATTATTATTATTATTATTATTATTATTATTATTATTATTATTATTATTATTATTATTATTATTATTATCATTATTTCAAATAATAATTTACCAGGAAAAGCAATATTGATATCACTTGATTCGTCAATATTATTAACATAATAATTAAATGCGTGAAAACTGTTTTTCTCCAATTTCAATAATTTTATGGAAATATTTTCACTCTCATTGTATAGCAATTGGTTTTCATACAAATCCTCAATATTAGTATAGCACGACCGTTTGTGCCAATTTCGGCTGTTAACTGCAAACGGATAGGATGCCTGTTAAGTGAGTTTAATGTTTAAATCTTCTGAACGAAAAAGAAGTTACTTGAATTTTTGTGTATTTTATTTGATGATGTTTTCTTATGGTTGGCTTGGTTTCGGAAAATCTTTCTTTTAACTTATACAAATAAAACTGGTTCGACTTGAAATGAAGAATTGCGTCCTTAAAATAATCTTTGATTCTGAATCGATGTTGCATTTTCATCAACGTAGACTCGTACGTGTACATGGAATTTGTGTTCTTTTTATCTTTTATATTAGGTCGAAGTAAATTTTCTGACAGATGGAATTCAACCTTCATCCAATGGGGAATGGAAATTTTGATTTTAACCTGATAAATGATCTTTTCATTTGCCAAGTTCATGTGGCACATAAAGGATTTATTATTGAAGGAGAATTGTGGGTTTAGAGCAAATTGATAGGTGGAACCTGACTTATAATAACAAGATAAGATTATAGAATAAAAACAAAAATAATACTAATAAAAATAATTTCGAAAATAATATATAAATTTGAAAAGCAAGCCAAATAATTTATTAAAAACCTTCTGATAAACTGAATCTTGGATAATGGATTAATAAAATATTCAGTTAATCTAAACATTATATAAACGTAAACATTATATATTTGCCAAATATTCAAATTTTTTCATTTATTTTTATCTTTATATTATTATAAAACCCAAACGATTTAAAAAAACGTTAATGAAAAATCATTTTTCACATGAATGTATTGTAATTGCAACAATATCTTTTGTTTTGTTGAAAACAAGATTTAAACAATAACGGAAATTTGAAACTTCTGTATATTTTATTAAAAGTTGAAGAACATATTAAGTTTATATCTTATTTTTTGCATAATGTATTTATTAAAAAATTAATTCATTTTTTGTGATTTCCTTAACATAGTAAAATAGTTTAAAAATAAAGTTTTTGCAAAATTGGATAAATTATGCATCTTTCAATAGACGAAAGTCAACTTTAGATAACATTGAAATAAAAATATTATCTTGTCGATTAAAATTTCAAAGTAATTGGAAAATATAATATTTATAATAACCATTTAATATGCATTTTTTAATATTTATTACTTACCTTTAGCGTTTTTATATAATATTTAAAAATAAATAGAAAATGTTTAATTAAAACAAATTCTGCTTTAAATAATCTCAGTGAATATATTAATACAAACTTGCCTTTGATACATAAATTGTGTTGATGTTCTGCCAAATCTACATAGTAGCATGTCGGGGAATAATAATCTATACAACTTGGCTGTAACAGACATTGTGCAATGAATTGGCAGCAGTTTTCATAATCATTGGAATCTGGGATATGATAAAATATATGATAAATATTGCCTGTTTCATGCATAATATTTGCACATCATCTTTTAAAAGACAACAGCAAATGCTCTAAATAATTTGAAGATTGGATAAATAATTGAAGTGATATTCAAGAATCGCTGTCAGGAATAATGTTTATATATTAAACAGATTTTCGATTATAATCATATTTCTCTTTAAAATAATTATTGATTAGGAAATTATATTAGAAATTATCTAAATATGTTGATTATTAAAATCCCAACAACAATATATAAGTTTAAATTTAAACATAAGTTTTTTTATTTGTATAATTAAAACAAAAATAATTTAATACATAATTTATCTTTTAATTTTACATTTATTAATTATTTAAATTATTGATTTATTTATAATTAGTTATATTTTGTGGTCTACCTTTGAAAACCCTTGAATATGGATACCTTCTCCTAAATATTCACATAATAGAAAGTTTTTAGACTAGTAATTATATGTTGAACTTCGGGATCTCTTAATTAATATCATTAGATATTGCATTTTAGTATGTTTATTATAATTGTTAAATAATTATTTATGCGTTTTATGTGTGACAATTTGCATATTTATAACACTTTTCAGATGAAATATTGCCTCATTTGGGTATATTGAAAATTATTCCATTATGTTAATTGATTGATTGAGTTTCTTCATGCGAAAATTGTAAAAAAATACACTTAAAATATTATTATACTCTCATAAAAGACTTTATTTTTAGAGGCATTTCTAGACCATATATGAGATTTTTAAAAACTTTCATTTTAATGATAACGCATTTGAGAAAATAGAATTTTGAAAATTAGCTTTATAAAAGGAATCAAAAAGTTGCGTAATTTGTATTCGCATCTATTTCATTATTAAATTTTGTCTATGAAATTGAAATTTTTAACCCAAATCTGTATTAAAACAAATTCTTAATAAAACAAACATTTATTAATTAATTTTGATAATTTATTCAATTAATTTATACAAAATAAGATTTTAAAATTTAATTAAATAATTTTAAATGGATATAAGTGACGTCAAAAATCATCGAACATGATTATTCAATTATTTTGAAATATGAATGTTTTTTTGTTTTAATGTTGTTGAAAATAGCAATTGTAAGTTGGTAAACCGGAACCTAATAAATACAGCAAGTTTTTAAGCTGAAAGTTGAAAGGTTTTTCTAATAATGATGGTAAAATTATAAAAGATTATATAAATATATCTTTGTCATTCTTTCATTATGTTATTTAAAAAAAATTCAATTTTATGTATTGTTAATCAGTTAAAATAAAATAAAATAAATAAAATATTTTACTGTTTTTTTATATTTTCAGTCACCTAGATCAAACTAAAGAATAAATTTTGGCACGAAGACAAATTAGTCTTTCATTCCAAAACAACTCCATAATTAAGTGATAAATATTCATTAAAACATCATTCAATTATAATTAGCTTCAAAAGATAATAAGAAATAATTTAATTAAAGAAATTCAGAAAGAGAAACATACTTTCACAAGAATATATTTAATTATCTACTGCAAAATTAATTAAAGGAGAAACATTACTTTGATAAAAACCTTCAGATATCTTCTTAATTTTAGCTAACGATTGAGGATTAGAAACAAATTTAATTTGTTTACATTTATCATATGAAATTATTATAAACTTATTATCATTATTATTATTATTATTATTATTATTATTATTATTATTATTATTATTATTATTATTATTATTATTATTATTATTATTATTATTATTATTATTATTATTATTATTATTATTATTATTATTATTATTATTATTATTATTATTATTATTATTATTATTATTATTATTATTATTATTATTATTATTATTATTATTATTATTATTATTATTATTATTATTATTATTATTATTATTATTATTATTATTATTATTATTATCATTATTATTATTATTAGATCGAATGTACTTATTATCATATTTTATTTTGCTACAGATTGAACATAGATAAAAACAATTTCAGCAGCATGACAATTAAATATAATTTTTTCCATTCTTTTTTTAATAATCTTAAAGGAAATCAACGATGTTCGTCAATATAATTTAAGCTAAATTTATTTTCAATAAATTATTTTGTATATTAAGACTCCTAATTTATGTAAATAGATTAAATAAGATTTTATTTGTCTATCAGTTTCCTTTTTGACAAATTCATAAATTTGTGATTCTGATTATGTTTGTTTTAATTTCCATTATGTTGTTAAGAAATAAAACTCTGTAATTTTTATATATTAGTAAAATGAAAAAAAAGGAAATGAAAGGTAGCAAGGTTCACAATAATGTAAAATTTCATAAGATGGTCAGTGTTTATTATGTTGATTTTTAAATTTTATTCATTTGACACCTAAATCCAAATGTTTGATGTATTTAAATTAATTAACTCATTAATAAGAATATTTGAAAGAGCCAATTAAACATCACTTATAAAATATATTTCGAGTGGTTCACTGTCATTATCAAGGAAAACAGAAAAAAAACTATAGATTTTTAAATGCTTATTATAATAAAATTATAAAATTCTTCTAAATAATAAACTAAATAATTTTTAAATTTTTAAAAATATTACCTGATAATGACAGTAAATTCGTTGGAATATACAAAAATTTCCGTCAAATAGGTTTGAAACTTGTCTATCATTATAAATGACACCGAAAACCTCAACGCACTCTTTTTTAACTTGGTTATTCCATAAATTTTAATTTAATTAAATTACAACTTAATTTTATTAACCCAATTAAGTGACACGCGAATTATATAATTCTTCCATACGTCTTTAAATATAACAAAATATTTAATATATTTAAATTAAATAAATTAAATCAAGCAAATTAAAACAAATTTTCAGTCATAATTTTAATAATCTTAGGTTGATAACTTTAAATAATTTTTAAGAATATTATTTACTGACAAATTTATAAGTAATAAATTATTGTATATTTTATTAAATTTCACATTTCAGAAACGAAAATCGGATAATTTTACCAATTGATTTAAAATGACTTGTACATCTTGGTCTGAAACATTTTTCGCAGTTTTTTCTGTGTAATTGACATTCTCCAAACGATTGTAATTCTATTTTTTCCGTTATCTTTTCATGGAAAATGCTGTTTAATATCGGAGAATTTTGAGTACAATAAAATTTGTCTGTGTCCTGAGGTAGATAGGTTGCTTTCTAAATGTTAAACATACATTTTAATAGTTATAAATATGGAAATATATATAAATAAAGAAAAATGGAAATTTTGAATTGAAAAAAATAAATTGGAATGTTTACTAGCTCCAAAATGGAATCCTACTGAGAATCCTTGTAATTTAATATGAGCTCATTATACCAAATAATTAGGAGAATTTAATATTTGCCAAAATAACATTTAATAAAATTTATTTATAATATTATGAAAATCATATTTCAAATTGTATATAATTCATCATTGTTTTTTGTTTAAAATATTATTTTTTCAATTAGAATTCATATTTTTATAACAATATTAACAACTCTATTAAACATTTTGTTCAAAAATGAATATTAGTGTATTTTTGACATAACTTAAAATAAAAGAGTTCTCTTTTTAATTGATTTTACTTATTCTTAAAAGTTTCTTTGGTATATTGTCTTTACCTTTAATTACCGTATTAGCCCGAATATAACGCGACCCCGAATTTAAAAAAAAAAATACTCATAAAAAAATTAAAATTAAGGGAAATTCAATCAGATAAGCGTTTGGTTAGGTAATTGAAAGTAATACATAGGTTATATTCATGACAATAAATTTAATTAATTTAAACCAAAATTTAATAAAAATAAAATGTTAAAAATTGTCGCGTTATATTCGAGCTAATACTGTAATAATGCGATACATTAAAACTGACATTTGTTGATGTTATCAATTATATTATTAATTTATATTCTTTACTGATTCATAGTCAAGTTTTTTAATAAATACAATGTCAATTGAAAAGAAATCAGTGGTGAAAATTGAAAAATGTTCTTATAATTCATATTATATTAATATAATGCCTTTTGTTTATAAAATACATACAATATTCATTTTGTATATCCCACCAGTCTATTTGGAGATATTGAGAATTAGAAAGGCTTCCTTAAAGCTGATTGTAAAACAGATAATGGTTTTACAAGTCGAAAATATCAGAAATAATTGACAAAAATCTGTCTGACAATTATATTGTGGTTTTATTCCTCTTTTCACACACGCGTTTTATATTTAAATGAAATTTTCTATAGAATTTTACAATAATAAATTTTTTAAATAAAATAATTAGTAAATAATATGTTAAGCTTTTGCTACAAGTTTCAAGTTTATCAAAAACATGATATTATTTACCAAGAAATCATTGTTTTATATGAATTTTTTTTAAATTAATTTTGAAATATATTTTAATGTTATATATTTTAATGAAATATATTTTAATGAAATATATTTTAATGAAATATATTTTAATGAAATATATTTTAATGAAATATATTTTAATGAAATATATTTTAATGAAATATATTTTAATGTATTATAATGTTATAACAAAAATAAACAGTTTCAACCTAAATAATTCTAGGTATAAATGCTTTTTTGTTTGGGTTTGAATCGTAAAGGTTTTATTTTGAGTTGAATTGTCATGAGAAATGTATAGTTTTAATAGTTTATTTGTATTGCTCTTTAATAAAATAATATATCGTTAAACAAATATTTTGTCAGCGAAGATTTGTTACAAAAAAGACAATTTTATTATTTGCTTAACTTTTCTTTTAAATCATAAAATTAGAATAGAAATAATATTTATTTAATGTTCCGGATTATATATATATATATATATATATATATATATATATATATATATATATATATATATATATATATATATATATATATATATATATATATATATATATATATGTTTGTGTGTATATAATTTTTTTGAAATATATTTTTGTACTTATTTGTACTTATAGGGTTTTATTCTTAATAATAAAATTAAATAAATCTTTTAATTTCAATATAATAAATAACGGATAACTCCTAATAGTATCTATTAGAAGCTGCTAGAAAATCTTCTAAATTATCTTTTAAATCAGGTTTAAAAGATAACGTCATAATTCCAAGAATTTATTTAAAAATTTATTTACTAATAAAATTTCTTTTAAAAAAAATTATTTATTTAAAATGTATCTTTAACAAAATCTCTTTTCAATTTAAAAATTATTTTAAAACTGATTTTAATAGTACATTATTTATCATTTAAAATTATCTTAATAAATAATGAAATATTTAATTCTCAGCTGAAAACACTTCACAGTATCATTGATACTATTGGAATAGTATCATGAACAAAAAATAAATCTAATACATTTATTCATCAACGGCATACAATTCATCTTCTTGATCAATAATTTCCATTTGACTAACATCTATTCCGTTTAACTCAACTGTTTCCAACAACTAACAAAACTGGTGGCCATACACATGATGCTTAGAAATATACCAATCGTTAAAAATTTCAGAAAAACCAGTCGAAAGATATTTTCCATGTTTCCATTATCCAATTTCGCACAATTTCAGCATTTGGTGGTTTGGGATTTCCACCCTTTATACATTCTAAATTTCACTGTTTATTCATGTATTAATCTTTACTGATACTATGTCTTTAAAAATACAGCCTGTATATAAGACGTCAATACCGCTGGTATTGTAATCAATTCTATACTCCTCTTTCGACAATGTTCCTTCACTTTGTTAGCAATATTGTCACAACACGAATCCCATACAATACACTTTCCTTTTGAAACATCAGTCAGTGGAAATATAGTGTCAATCCATCAAGTCCCGGTTTACACAAGCATTTTCTTGTTTTGATGAAAGAATTGGACCAACATGACGAGTAATAAATCGTAATAAAATATTAAAAAATGATTTTGAGTGTAGATTTATCATCTCATAAACAAAATAATGACTTGTTTTATTTCATTATACAAAATGATTTTTATTTCTCTTTCAAATTATTTAATTAATTAAATTTTTAATATTTTTTTTCTTTTAATAGAAAAATATTTCATCTTCTTTTATAATTACTGAAAAATTATAAAAAATATTTTCTGTTTAGTCATCAATGAAAAAGAAATATTTCTCTATTTAAATGGAGAAAAAAAGAAAAAGATCTAAAATAGTGATAAAATGAGATTAATCAAATTTAGTCGACATTATGATTATATTTTACAGAAAATTGCCACTTCATCATTTATTAATATTCTAATAATTATTTGTACAAATTCAACATGTTTTCCTTAATCTCACTGAAAACGGTTGATTAAAATTCACCCGGTCGAAGATAAACACGCTATTTGCATTAATAAAGTATTATTATAATTATTATTATTATCTCATCGTTGGTATTTCTATATGTCTGTAATTGCTTCAGTAATTCAGTTTCTAGTCGGTTGAAGGAACAATTTCATGGATAAAATTAAATTTTTCCACACTTTTCCACATTGATGTATTCACTGTGATAAAATGATAATTTGCAAGAAAATTATTTTGAAAATCAGAAATTTATTATATAAATAAACTGAGTCATCTTTTTATTATTTTATTTATATATATATATATATATATATATATATATATATATATATATATATATATATATATATATATATATATGTTTAATTTAAACTATTGATCAACAATAAAAGTTTATAATTTGTTTAAATTCAACAGTTTAATTATAATATATTTGCTGCGAGTAATATATTTAATGCAAATGAAAAAAATTTAAGATGGTCCTTTTCAATTTCATGGAGTTTGGCTTCATCTATTTTCAAAATTCTCTTTGATCTTCACTTTTAATTACTTTTTCTTACTTCTCATTGGTTAAAAATAAAAATAAACTTTTTTTGTGAAGAATTTAAAATTCAAAATTTCATTTAATTAAATATCATTTAAAATTCAAAATGAAACAATAAGAAAAATTATGTAAAGCTTCAATAATTAGAAACCCATTTTAATAAAAAATATCTTAAAATATTTATAAAAATATTTATATACGCATTTTAAATATTTATAAAATGTTTCTATTTTGATTTTTAATTCTAATGATCTTTTAAAAGTATATTTTATATAATTTTCAATATTATTTTAAATTATTAAAACCTCCTTTAATTTATCTCTTCAACAATAAAGAAGAAATCAATGAAATCATCATTTTGATTTGTTGTTTGTTTTTTTTGACTTTGAGAATAGCTTTAAAAAAATTAAATTAAAAATTAACAAATAATAATTTCTATGAGCAAACAGCAGCCCAAAAGCGGTTTAACATATAAAAGGCTAAGCATGTCGTCTGCATGTGTGGTGGTTTTTGTTGACAGTCCTGTGCCAAATTCGAGAAACGAATTAATAATATTGTTTTTTTAATAATATAATGTTTGTATAAATAATATTTTTTTGTATAATTTGTTCGAATTGTGCTTGTGAAACATTGTTTTATATTATTCTCTGGATATACTTTTTTTGCAAGTTGTTTTACCTATGTTTTTCGATGGCCATACAGTATTTTGGTTCAAGACTATTATTCGATTTTGTTGCATTACTTTTTCCAAATACTGTAACCATTTCGACTTGCATTACCAAATGTTGCATAATATATGTCATTTCTACAATCAATATTTAAGCGGGTATTGGAGCATTTAATATTATGTCATGATAATATATTATGTATTGTCATTTGTGTCTGATTCAATTTCATCCCAATTTTCCATGGCAACTTTGAAAGCTGTTTTGTTTTTAATAGTTTACCTAAAGTTCATGAAAATAGATTTCAAATTTGATAACCAAACAGCCTGCCTCTTTAATTTTCAAAATTAATAAAATTAAAATTCATATTATTTTAGAGAGTGTAAAGGTCCTCTAGAATCTATACTTTTGAAATAGTTTATCAAAACATATTTTTTTTTAAAGTCGAAATTAATATCTGAAAGATGTTTAAGAGTGTTATATAGAAAAGAACCCCATAAAGAATATACAAAAACCAACGTATGAAGTTCAAGTCGGCCGTGTGATATGAGCTTTGATATCCATCCATATTTTATGGTTTCATGAATTAACGAAATATGAGTTAAAAGTTAAAGAAACGTGATGTGATACTTTTGAAATAAAGTAGTACATGTTCTTTCATTAGAGAATAGGATCCGTTGTGGCCCTTACATTATTTCAGTATTCATTTATACATTCATTAACGTTAAATTCTACTTTGTAGGTAAACATGTTTTGTATTAAAATTAAAAATTTATTTTCAAAACTTTTATAGCACATTTCAACACTACTAATATTTTCTTTAATATTATTTCATAATAAACTTTATTCGGCTTAATTCACTATCAAAACTAATTTCTATGAGAAAGTAGGACTCGAAATTGATGATATATTTATAAAAATACATATTATGATTGCAAATCAATCGACAAATTTATATATAATAAACTTTGTTTAATCAGTTTATATTTTTCTGTACCTTTTAAAATTTTTTAATTATAGTTTATAATAATAATAGCATTAATAATAGTAATAATAATAATAATAATAATAAATAATAATAATAAAAATAATAATAATAATTATTATTATTATTATATAATGGTTTAAAATTGTGCTGTTTATTTTAAAGTGTAAGACATCAGACAAAAAATATTTTAGACTCTTACTTTACAAATAAAACGGTGAAGGTAATCAGATGCACTATTAAACAGTTTCTGTGTATCGACAAATGTTTTAGTCGACAGAGATGAATATGATTTTCATATGCCATGTTTGCAATGTTACATATTTTCAGTGACCAAGCTAAAAAGCAAGCAATGTGATTTTCAGTGTACCAGGGAATGTATGTAATAAAGTTGAGTCAACAATGATGTATACTTATCTGGTGCAAATTGAAATCTTCGTGTCTCCTACAGAGTACTGATGAGAGCCAAAAGCTCGAAAATAGTATACTATTGGGACTTGCACTAGGTATCACAAAGCTTGTGCTGTTTATAATAATATAATAATAATAATAATAATAATAATAATAATAATAATAATATAATTAAATAAATGGATAAAATATCTGTAATTTATTCAACAAATTCTCTGTGGGGATAATATTATTGAGCTTAATCGAATAATTCCATTATTATTTCCCCTATAATAATTTGAGATAAACCTCACAATGCTATTAATGATCAATTAGAAATTCTTAGAAATGGTGATTATTTGTTTTACTTGTTTCTTATTTATAGATATTTATCTGTAGTTAGCTTTATGAGATAATTTAGTCATGATTTTTAAATAGAAAATAAACAATAAATATTTGAAATTTTAATAGAATAAGTTTTCATTATACTTCACACCTAAAATATAGAAACGATATGCAAAAATTTTCACTGAGAATTATACAATTACTTGTATAAATACACGTCATAGTCGAATAAATAACAATAATAACATTATTATTAAAATGAAAAGAAGAATGTTATAGCAAAACAAAAATGGTCGGGTAATTGAAATTTAGAAAAATGAACTTTTAAGATATGAAAAATTTAATTTAAATTGAAATATTAAATTTTTTAATTTTTCAAAATATTTACATTTCGATTTTAAATTAATTTTTATTCATTTATTTAAATTGTTGCCTATTAGTCATAGCAATAATAATTTAATTTGGAAATCATAGTTTTAAATGGACGTGTAGTTTTCAAATTCTGCGTTTATTATATCAGTTTCTAGATAAATCACAGGTAAAAAAGACTTTGATTCCATAAAATTTTCTCCTAAAGAACACAAAACACACACACACACACTTACCAAACATAAATGTACTCTCTAAAACAAAACAAAACACAAACACATAAAAAACATACACACATAAAATGTTTCTGATTGGTCCATTGGCGGTATCCTGAAATGGAAATGTTCCATTGACTCCAAAACAAGGATATTAAATTAATTGACGTGGAAAGTAATTAATTGAAGTTTAATTAAACATGAAAGTAATGGCATTGTTAATTAATTATATAATTTTTAAAATCAATTTTGTTCATAAGAATTATTTACTTATCAAAATAATAATAAGAAAATATGATTTAGAATAAATATAAATTTTTCATTTATCTCTTAATTTTAACGCGTTAATATCTGGTTCAAAAATAGAATATCACATTAAAAGTGTATAATATAAAAAAATATATTTCGTACACATTATAAATTTTTCGAATCATGGAATTTAGTGACAAAATAAAAAGTTTTTTTAAGAAATAAAAGGTCAAAGATTATTTTATTGAAACAAAAGTTAAAGATTACTTAAAACGATTTTGATTAATTAAAGTTGAATTGACTCGTCTAAATTCACTAATTAACCATAGAGATACTCATTTGTTTGAACTAATGAGTTCAATTTGAGAATCGCAAAATAAGAAATTAAATAAATTACTATAAATAATTAAAAGTAATAAAATTTAATAAACAATAAAAATGCATTAAATTTGAAATTGAAATCAACTAACTTATGAAATTAATATAAAAATTAATAATTAATATACTTATTTTATTATTGACTACTTATCAGTAGTAAATTTATCAGTAGTAATGAAAAAAAATGATAAATTTTATATGTAATTAGATAGTTTTGTCATTACTTCTTATAAAAGTTTAAATTAATATTTGATTTATTTTATATTTCACATACTGTACATTCACCCCCTCATGCGACCTCTTACTATTATTAAGTAGTTTTGTCAGAAATAAATTTATAAAAACTTTACTTAAATTTATTTTGACAAATATATTGTTTTACATTTGTTCCTCAAATTTACTTTTTTAGTCTTTATGCGTCACAATTCTTCAAATATTCTTTAATACAATTCCACTTTCCTCAGACTTTTTATATAATAATTTTATTTAGGTTAATATCTTTCATCAATATTTAAAGGAAACTTTAAAACATATTAAGGTCATAATTGGGAATCTTTAAAACAAGTAATAATAATAATATTTTAATATTTTGAGCAGTGATCATAGTTAATGGTATCTTCGTTAACTTCTTGATAAGTCTATATAAGTCGAGAGAGACACAAACAGTACAGTAATACGTAAAGTTTTATTCATAAATGATGGTAAAGATCAGTCTTTTGATCATCTGATATTGACATTGTTTCTTTACTGTACACAACTTGTTAGGCTTTTACAGTAGATTCAGATATATTCGGGTGAAGTATTAACTGATTATGATGAGTTGCTTGTCCTTCAATTTGACTTTCACCAGTTGATGCCTGTTTCACACAACAATAAAATAATAATATAGGACACTTGGTTTACACAATCATTTTCCATTTTATACAGATTAACAATTTATTTTTAATTTCGTAAATTAAGAAATAAACATTTTTAAAATAAATAAACTTAAACTTTATTTAAAAATTCATGTTACCAATCCATCTCGCTATTCTGAATATTTAAACAATTCTAAAAATTGAAATCAAACTACAAAACTGCAAAATCACTCATTTTTAAATACAAAAAGTTACATAACAGAAATTTACAAATTTTTAAAATTACAATATATCTTACGAAATAATGTCTTCATTACCTGTACGACTCAAAGTTGAGTTTTCGGAATTTTGGACTTCTGTCAACACATTTTTATTAAACCTCTACATCCCTGTTAATCTAAATTGGAACAAGCTATCTCTTCATTATTTCATGCCCGAACAGTCAGGTAGCTAATTTGCTATCAAAGTTTCAAACACATTAGGTAGATTTGAAATATGCTTGAGATATTTTCTCAATATATACTTTAATGCTCGTAATATTGCAAGAAAGGAAGAACTAAGCTTTTGGATATCGATGAAATGAAGGAATACGTAAGAACTGTTTGTGAAATTTTTGATGATTAGTTTCCTGTAGCTTTGTACTTGTTTTCTAATTTTTTCTAATTTTCTAATTTAGTCATGTTTTCTGTTTTAGGTATTAGGGTTATAAGGAGCACAGAATTATTGTAAGTTGAATGATTGTAAGTTAATGAATATTCAGTCAAATTTGTTTTGTACCAATTTGTAATGAGCATTCAATGAATTTCCTCGAGTTTTTAATTAATATTTTATTGCATTTTTCTCTGAATTCATTTAAATTCTCATTGTGTCCTTTTTTGATAGTCTTGTTCACTTTTATTTTTTTATTAATTAAATTTACCAATAATTTATTTATTTTGAAATTTAAAATAAAACTTCTTTTACAAAAGTCAAATATTATATAAATTTTTGTTTTAATTATTGCAAAAATATAATAAATTATTAACTATTTAATATACAATAATTGTATATAATTGACACATGTCAATGATGATTAACCTATTCATTAGCAAAATGATTGTTTTGGAAACAATTCCATATTAATAAGAAAAATATAAAAGAAAAATTAAATTTACAACAGTAGATTTTCTGTGAAGTGTTTTAATTATTTTCAAAAAATATAATTAAATTAATTTCCAATTAATTAATGAAATGTAATATGGAAAATTGCCCATTTTTAATCTTTCTTTCTCATAAATTGAATAATAATTATAGATAGACTATATCAAAGAAAATGATAATTATAGGAAATTAGGATAAAATTGGTAATCCCCAGAGCTCGCTTTAAAAGCAAAATAAATTACTGTTTTTTTACATTGAAATTGTTTTTTATTAGTTGAAAGAAAATAATTAAATAGAAAATTGGTAATCATTTTAAAGAGAAAGTAAATGATAATTACAATTTTGGCTTGACTAAATAGAAATTTTACTGTGATTTCGCTTATGAAAATAAATATGCATGTTTATAAATTTTTGGAATAAAAAAATATTTTACATTCATTTATTTAATTACATTCGTCTTTTAATTTGATTTTTTTTTGTATTTGATTATTTGTATAAACAATATTATTATTATTATTATTATTATTATTATTATTATTATTATTATTATTATTATTATTATTATTATTATTATTATTATTATTATTATTATTATTATTATTATTATTATTATCACATCTTTTTTATTGTTTTGTTAATTAAGTTAATGTTAAGTGAACAAATATCTAAGAATTCTAAAGTTTTTTTGAAAATACAGAAAATTAATTGTAAATTTAAAATATTAAAATATTAAAATTGTTAAAATATTAATAAAAAAAGAAATTTAATAATCATCGAAATTTTATTTTTGTATTTTCATTAAAACATTTACGAAATATTTTTCATATTATTTTTGAACACAAAATCTCGTACAAAACTCAAATATCAAAATAGCACTCATTAATTATTTTGTATAGAAAACTGATCATAAATTAATAAAATTTTATTTCTTGGAAAATATCCTTAGTATCAAAATTCAAATATTTCTATAGTTTTTATTTTGGATGTTGAGAAAAGGCTTACATGAGTATATAAATGAACCACAGGGTTATTTAAACCTAGTAAAACTACGTATTTCAATATACACCTATCCCCCGATTTACACGGTACTTGTTTTACACGTTTTCGCTTTTACACGGTTTTCCAAATAATTTTTTTTTGTTTTTATCGCACTCTACTAAATGCTACTGTGTTTGAACATGTGCGCTGTGTACACATCTCACAGGGAATCCCGAGCTTATGTGCTGACTTGCTGCACATGCACACTGTGTCTGTATTTCTTCGCATAAAATTAAAGTTTTAAAGTTTAAAGTGAGTGCATAATTTAGATTACATATTATAAATTAACATAAATTAAAAAAAATTATAGGCTTATAATGTCGAAAGAAGTTAAAAGAAAAGTTATTTCTTTAGAAACTAAAATCGAAATTTTGGATCGCTTACGAAAGAGAGATAGAGTAGCAGATGTTGCAAAATCATATAGCATGAACGAAGCTACAATAAGAACTATTAGAACAAATGAAAACACAATTAGAAAGAGTGTTGCAGCTGGCAATACCACGAGTATGGGCACAACATCATACACCAGAAATATCGCAATGGAAAAAATGGAGAAAGCGTTAATGCTTTGGATAGAAGATCAAACACAAAAAAGAGTACCAATTGATACGGCCGCTATAACAAATAAAGCAGTACGAATTTACGAAAAAATTGTAGAGCAATTACCATCTTCTTCTTCAACTGAAAAGAAGCCAAATTTTTTGGCAAGTCATGGCTGGTTTGAAAGATTTAAAATAAGACATTCTTTACACTGCTTAAAATTAAAAGGTGAATTGCTTCTGGCGACGTAGATGCAGCCCAAGAATATCCAGCAAATTTTGGAGAAATTATTAACGACAATTCATACACCCCTGATCAGGTTTTCAATGCTGATGAGTCAGGGTTATTCTGGAAAAAAATGCCTGAAAGGACTTATGTCTCAAAATTTTATAAATCGGCTAGTGGTCATAAAGCAGCAAAAGATTGCATAACAATTCTTTTCTGTAGCAATGCTTCAGGAGATTATATTATGAAACCATTAGTGATTAACAAATCAAAAATGCCCCGTGCCTTTAAAGGAGTAAACATCAAAAATCTTCCCGTTTATTGGAGGGCTAATAAGAAAGCGTGGGTTACTGCTGCAATGTTTACTGAATAGTTTCATGAATGTTTTATCCCAGATGCCAAAAAATATTTAGGTTCAAAGGGATTGCCTTTTAAAGTGCTTTTGTTAATTGACAATGCGCCGGGTCACCCACAAGATCTAGAATATGAGAACGTTGAAGTAAAATATTTACCAAAAAATACAACTTCATTATTACAACCATTGGACCAAGGCATAATTTCTACTTTTAAAGCTTTGTACATAAAACGAGCCTTTACATATATTTTGGAACAAATGGAGAAAAATGAATCTTTAACAGTTATTAGTGCTTGGAAAAATTTTACAATATTAGACTGTGTGAAGCATATCGCCTTATCATACACTGCGATTAAGCAAACAACGCTCAATAGCTGTTGGAAAAAATTGTGGCCAAATGTAGTCAAAAATGAACATTCCATTTCAACGTTAAATGATGAATATTCGCAGATAGTACAGATGGCGCATTCATTGGGCGGAGAAGGTTTTGATGATTTTACTAATGATGATATCGCAGAGTTATTGGCTGATAAAGAACTAAGTGAGGATGATTTAGTTAACTTAGTTTGCGAAAGTGAGTCTGAAAAATCTGATGAAGAGGAATTAGTACCAGTAACATTCACTGCTAAAGTCATCCGCGAAGGACTCGCATTGGGAAGAAAGTTGGGTAATCATTTTATACAAAATGACACAAACGTAGAAAGGGCTTTACGATTCCAACGTGACATAAATCGCTGCTTGGCTCAATATGAAGAAGTTTACAAAGATCTTACAAAAGATTCGAAGCAATTGTTAATAACCGATTTTATTACCACCTCTCAGAATGTAAATATTTCTGCTTCAAACATCGAATCGGCACAAATAACTTCGAGTGATGAAAATGAATTCCGACCTTCGATTCCGAAAAAAAGAATGAGAGTAATTTCTGATAGTGATGAAGGATAATAAAACACCTTTGGTTTTATTTTGTGTTCTTCTGTTTAATGTATTGTAATTAAATAAAAAATCAGTGTTTCCGTAATATATTACATATTTTAACCTGTCAATGCATTTTATTTTTATTTCTGTGTACACCTAAAAATATTGAAAAAAATCACAACTTTTAAATAGCAAAATTATGCATTTTCTGCAAGCTTTTCGATTTACACGGTTTTGACTTGAAAATTTTTAATTTTCGATTTACACGTTTTTCTCAGGAACGTATCTACCGTGTAAATCGGGGAATAGGTGTATACTATTATATAATATGTTTTGCTCCAAAAAACGCAGTAGAGTTTGTTTATTCAAATTTGTTTATTCTACATTTATTCAAATACATCAGTGCTATTTTCTGGAAATTGTCATAATTCTTTAAACTTGAATTCGGGCCTGAATTTCTTGTGCTTTTAATTTCAAATCATGTTCTAGTAAATACAGTTCATTTTGATAGTTATTATTATGATAGTTATTATTATAGTTATATTTATTCATGCATTCAATACACAATTAGCGTTAATTTGAAACTGTCTTGGCGAGAACCCTTTTTAAAAATATTTTCATAATTAAAATTATTAAATTTTGTTAATTCATTGTTGTTTTATTATTTATGAGATATTCTAAGATTTTTACAATAGATGTCGAAAATAAAATAGTTATCACAGTCGACCTGAATAAATCTCTATTTCCCTCAACAAATTCAACTCTAACTTCGAGAAAAGAAATGCTTCAGATAGATTTACATTGCTTTTTGTATTGTATATATTCGTTTGTCATTTTATCTCAAGTAAAACAAAGTGTAGAAAACTTAAATTTAAACAAACAAATCATATCAATAGTTAATGTTTTTCATTCAATTAATTTGCAAACTGTGAGTGATTACAAAATTTCAACAGATGTTCTGTATTAGATCAGTCTCAAATGGAATTATTTCTTGTAATTTTTTTTCTTTTATAAATATAATTAAATTACATAACCAATTTGCATTTTATATGGTACTTAATCACATGTTACAAAATGTTTTTTTAGAATTATAAGATAAAATTAAAATATTAAAAATAGTATATATATATATATATATATATATATATATATATATATATATATATATATATATATATATATATATATATATATATATATATATATATATATATATATATATATATATATATATATATATATATATATATATATATTTGCAACAAATGTACAAGTAAAGATAAAAAAGCACCAGAGTGAATGGAATACTGTCCAAAAGATTTTTATCCATTTTTATCCAAAAATATTTTATCCATAAAAATGTTTGAATAAATTTAAATTAATAAAATACATAAAAACTTCTAACATGAAGTTCACATAATAGTTTTCCTGAATTAATTAAAAGTTAATTAAAAATTAATTAGTGTTAATTAAATTTAAACTCATTTCAAAAACTATTTCAAATTGAAAAGGTGTATAAAAACCATAAAAATATAAATTATTTTATTAAAAAGAAATTTATTTATCGTATCAATTATTGGAAAGATTGATAAAGAATTAGAAGGCATTGTTTCATGAAATGAAGGTTTTTTCTTATGAAAACTTGATTATGCTTAATTTGAGTGTGATAAAACAAGAATGACCAAATAGGTCACTTAATATCTCAGTGAAAATAATGTCTCGAAATAAAATGCTTTAATCAACGATAGAGACTCACTTTAAAAAAATCCAGAAAATTGTATGACTTATAGACAGCAAAGTAGTAAATATTTTACTTTAGAAAACAATACAGTAAGTAGATGACATTTTTCAATGAATTTTTACCATATCAAATAAAGAAAAATTTAAAGGAAATCAATTATGAAAATTAATTGTGACAAAGAATTTGTGTTTTAGGAGAATAAAGGTGAGTTCTTATTAACAAAATAAATTAAAAAAATTCCTCAAAAATTTCAAATATTATGTTTTAAAATTTAAAAATGTGAGAGGCATCTAGTTAAATATTTCAAAGTCTTTTTGCATCTTTTAATTTTTTTTGCAGTTTTTTTTAAAATAAATTTAATAAAAAATGAATTTTTTTGTAAGTCTTTGCTATAACGTGTTACATACGCTGAATGAAATTAATTTAATGTCAAGGGTTTCCTAAATTGAAATTAAACAGGTACAAAAGTGATATGGACGTCCATGAACAGGTTTAGACATGTTAGGAAGGGAGGTTTTAAGTTTATTTTAATAACATTTGCATGTTTCTCGCAAGTCTAGAATGAAGAGTTTTTGATAATATCCAAAGGTTCTTCATATGTTTGTGTGGTTAAAATAATTCCCGGTGGTTGTAAATTCAAAAGATTAATTTAAAGTTTACTGATTAATATATTATATAATTGGTAAGTTTAATTGAAAAGGATAAAACAATGAAAAACGATCAGGTTAACTAAATTATATCTAATTTTAATATAATTTTAAAATATTATCTCTCACAAATAGACAGAATAGACAATGCTCAAATTGTCATTGTCGGTTTTTGTAAAGCTTTCTAATATTAATTAGCTCTAATAATTGTTGTCTTTCTTTTAATTGTTAGAAAATTTCCTTAGAATAAATTGTATTAATATGTATCACAATTACTAATTTTTATAAAATATTCATACAACTAGAATAATTTCTAAATTTACACTTATTCATTAAAAAGACAACATTTTCCAAATTATTCATTTGAATTATATATAGAATAGTTACTAGTAGATTAAAACAAATAAAATCATGTTTTGAAATTTCTCAAGTACACCCTTTGATATCATGTTTCTATGAAATGGAAATCATTTTAAGAAACTCTCGAATAATAATTATTTTTTTGTAATTTAATTCAAATACTTTAAATAATAAATCTTACATTATGAGTGCACTGATCATTAACAGTTCTGTAGGCGTATATTTGACCATTGTAATAATGCTCTGGGCAACGAATCGAGCCGGTTGTCATCCGAATTTGGTTGCAAATTATTTTATTTCCTCGTGTATAACGGTTTTTAAATGGTGTCATTGTAAGGAAATAATGATCAGGTAGAGGTTCCCTATAAAGAAAAAAAATGATATATTTTATAGATTTTTAATAAATAATTTTAAATAATTTAAATAATTTGTTTTAAATGCAATAATGAATATTCTTTAGAAATATAATCAGTCTACAGCGTATCTGATTTCTCCATTATGTATTTGAATTTTTTATTTTAGTGAGATTTTATAATATGTTAAATATATATTTTTTTATTATATGTAATTAATTTCATATTTAAAAATAATAAATTCAACCTTTCTTCAAAGAGTTAAATTATTTTCATGATTGTTTACACGCACTTATGAACAAAAATATTGAAAGGTATTTGGAATCTTAAAACGTAATTCAGGTTGTTTTGTTTAGACAATATATCATATAATTTGTTTTATTGAATCTGTTATAATATATCAGCATTTTAAAATACTTTGTAAATTTTAGTAGACCGTCGGTACTTATAGTGACCCCATAACAGATCGCTCTGACCTCAATGATCTTTTTATTTTTAATTTTTCATGGTTAACTAAGGATTAAAAGATGAAAAATATTATCTTGACAGTCATTTATCGACATTTTGTAAATAATTTGAAAATGATAAAATATCTTAAACAAATCTAAAATCAGCATTGAAAATGTCATCTAAATATTTCTTTAAAAATATTCATTATGAATGAAAATTTTAAAAAATTAGAAATTAAAAAGTAATCTACCTGCAAAAGTTTTGAATAATATTTAATAAAGGTTTCTGTAAATCAGCAGCTACACTTGGACTTTTGGCATGTAAAATGAAATCATTGTCACTTTCTGGGTGTTCAACGTCCTGATATTTGTAGTGGAGTTGAATGTTTTAGCAAGTCAATTGTCATTTTGATCCCAGACCGACGAATCTGAAAACAATAGAGATTAGTTTTTAGCAAAAGAATTTATCGCAGGAAATATTTTTTTTAAATCAAAGCATCATTTGGGATCGTCAAATATTCGCAGTGCATTCAAAATGATTTTACATTATCGTGATTTAGACAAAAAGCCAGTGAATTAGAAATATCAAATTAATTATCCTGGATCAACCACTCACATGAATCCTAAATCGGCAAATTAGCAATGTCTGACAGATAAAGCTCATATGAATTAATATATAAATAATATTTTTACATTTTAAATAAATTTTAATTCTTTAAATTCTGTAACAAATACTTTGCAATACAAGAGAGTTGATATTAAATTATTTTTTATAATATTAAAAATGCTAATTTTGTGTTTGTATGCTAAAAAATTTTAAATTTAATTTGTTTTTTTAATTTTGTAAAGATAAAAAATGCTGGAAAGTATTTTTTGAAATATTTTAATTTTTACGAAGATAGGATTGAAAATATTGAAAAATGTATTTTTTAGAATTTGAGGTGAGGACCCGCGTTAGGATCTTTGTTACCCTCGTGGAATTTCTGAATATGAATGTTAGATGTTACTAGAACATCTTCTAAGTTGTTTTGGAAAACATTTTCTGTGATTGAACTCACATTCCAAATTGTATTAATGATGACAATTTTGTTTAATATTTAATCAAACTTTTCGGCATTGAATCAAACAATCTCAAAACAATTTACATTAAAATTCAAATAGAATTAATTTTTTATTTAAATTTATATTTTACTTATTTGTAACTTATTTCTAATCTTAATTATTTACGACTTAAATTTAAATCATTCTAACAACTCACTATAAAATCATAAGAATTTTCTTCAATTTTCAACATTGACATTCTTTTCAACTGACATTGTATTTATTAAAAAGCTTGACTATGAATGAGTAAATATATCGATGTTTTTTGATATTTACTTGAATAATGCAGTGCCGAAATTTCATGAATATCAATAAACATCGATATCTTTTATGATTATTTGTCAAGCTTTTTAATAAATACAATGTCATTATAAAATATTTATCCAAAAAATCTAATAATTAAAATTTAAATATAATAATTATTCTTTTAACTAGTTTATAATTAAAAACATTTTTTAATTTAAATTTTTTTATCTTAAATTCATTTCAAACTATTCGGAAAAACCATTCGAAATATTCAACTCTCTACCGTAAACACTTAACAATGAACTTTCTCCTGAATTTGTTTTTGAATTTTTTACCAGTCATTATTAATTAAAGTAGCAAAGAATATATTTTTAAATTTATTTTGAAACTGAAAATTAAGGATTACACTTTTTGTATTGTTAAAATATCTCTTTCATTTATCAGAAGTCAAAACAAAAATAAAGATAAATGAAATCGTAAATAAAAATGGATGAAAGATAATGATAAAGATATAAAGATCTTTTGTTGAAATTATAAAATACAATAAAAATTTCATATATATATATATATATATATATATATATATATATATATCCATAACTTTTAGCTCGATATCTAGTGCACCCAATGTGACGGTCAGGCAATAAGAAAAATCCAAAGTTTTTGTCATTCACGCCGGATTGCAACGTATGTCTTGATTGGATATTTTCAGAAAGAAAATAATATATAAAATTCAATGAAATATTTTCAAGATAAAAATGTTACAAAATTTGTTTAATTCATGAAAACATGAAAATGTTAAATTAGTAGAAATAAATTGGTAGAAAATTAATTATAACGGAAATTCTCAACCTTGTGTGAATGTAAAATGCATTTAGAAATAGCATGAAGAATATCTGACGACATTAGAGATTAAAATGAGAACATAAATTATACATATAAATTCACTTTTCCTTTAATAAATACGTGTGTAGAAAGTTTTAAATTTTAATATAAATGAATATGACTTATTATTATTATTATTATTATTATTATTATTATTATTATTATTAATAATAATAATAATAATAATAATAATAATAATAATAATAATAATAATAATAATAATAATAATAATAATATAAGGTTACCTATAATCTATAAGATTACAAGCAGCCTATAGTCAATGCTTTATCGCCATTAGTATAAACAAGTCGATCGGACACTCATAAATAAGAAAACAAAATGAGAAAACAGAAAAAAAAGAGAAAGTGTTTTGGATTGATTATTGGTCTTCTTTTGGTTTTTCCATAATTTTTATTTATTTCCTATAGTTTTTTTAGTAATTACGTCAATTTTGGTTTTTTCCAAACTACTTAATACATTTTATTATTTTATTTATATTAATTTTTTATTATTATTAACAATTAACAACACAAATGCTCTCCAAATTTTGGGAACCCAACATTATTATTAAATATAAAACATCCTTTTCAATCTATTTGAGAAATTATTATGTTCAATGTTTGTTTTTATTTTCTTTGAAAATTTATTTTTATTGAAATAAATAAAATTCCTACAGGTTTTAAAATTGTTTGAAATAATCTTTGAAAAATAATTTTAGTACAAAAATTTAATATTTTTTAATTTTCAAATTTTTAATGTTTTAAAATTTTAAATTATTTACTTTAAAATAATTATCTTTAAATTTGTGAATTATTTAAAATTCTCCCATTCCATAAAAGAATCACAATCTCCCAAAGTTAACGAACAATCATATTAGTGATTTAACAGGATTCGTTTTTAATGTTATTGTTCTAAAAGAAATACCTGACAGAATCGGAGGTTTGTTTGCCGGTTGTCACTGGGTTTTATATATAATTTTCAGCTTTCTTGGCTGATATTGGTAAAGATGTATCTATATTGATGATTTATCAGTAGGTAGCATGTATTTGTTAACTCTTTGATACATGCTTTTATGGTACTTCCAATTCGTGTATTGTACGTGATACAGTAGACAACGTTTTTTCCAAAGGATTTATCTTTGGTGTGTTAGTGTTGTTTCGGACCATCTGCTGTTGTGATGGTTTTTGTGTGTGTTTGCGCACGTTGAATTTTTCGAGTGTTTTATTTCGCATTATGCTGATTGGAGCATTGGTCTGTTTCTGAAGGTGTGTGTTGTGGGTGTGTAAATATTATTCGTTGATCTGATGTTTGAATTTTTTTGAGTCAATTGATTTTGAATAATCGAATTTGAGCAGTTAGATGGAATTCAATATTTGTAATATTTGCGATTTATTAAAAATTTGTTAATCGAATTGTAATATAAATTTTTAAAAATAATTTTCTGTGATTCTCAAATTTATTTTGGAATTTTAAATGAGGATTTTGAAAAATGTATCCCACTTCTTTTTTGCTCTTGGTTCTGATAAAAATACCATCTACATATATTCTGTAAAATGTAATGGATCTTATAGTCGTTCGAGGTTATCTTTAAAGGTGATCATTGTCAAGCCTGAAATGCTACAAAACGTTGGTAGATCTTTCTCTTGTTTATATACATTTTGTTGAAAGGTAAAGATGTTTCAAGGATAGCTACAATATTTAATGATATTCTCAGTATTTATCATTTTTATAAAATGTTGTTTTTTTATAATATTGAAAATTATGTTTCTCGATTTTGAAAGAAAATACTTTTTAGATGTTTTCTCAACCATGCACTGTACAGCTTTAATCAACAAATTTTCCATGAAACTGTTATTGTCAACCTAGCGCTATTGCGCAAATAATAAATGATCGTGTAAACAAGTATTAAAGTGTTTATATGTTGTAGCGAGTGAAAAAAAGCAAGTGACTCGCATTGCGGCGGTAGATGATTTTGTTTTTAATTACAATTTCTCATTCTCATCTAATCAATATTACGTAATCAGTTCATTAATAACAAAATTGTCTTGAATTTACATTAATTAAATTTATCAAAAACAAATGAATCAAAATCTTTCAAATATTTCTTGAAATCTGACAATACAAGTCATGCAAAATTGTTTGTAAATAAATCTAGAAAGTAAAACTCACCACAAAAAATAACAAATTTTAAAACAATCTTTTTAATAAATTTCACTGTAAAAGTTTCATCTATTATATTCATATGAAATATAATTTTGATAAAATTTGATAAAAGTTAAATATCATTTATAGTTTGCATTTATGAAAATTTTTAGTCGAATTCAAATTTTGTTTTAATTTACATGGTAATTTTGTTTTTATATTTTTATTTAAAAAGTTTCAAATCAGACAACAATTTCCTGAAAAAAACTAATTTCTTTACAAGAAAATTTATTAAAATGTGGCTTATAAAAGAATTCTTTTACTTTCATATCTGTAACTACATTTTCATTTTAATTAAGGAAAATATTTCATTTATATATTTCTGGGTTGATATGTCATAGAATTTAATCATAAATATTATTTTTATTATTATTATTTTTATTATTTTTATTATTATTATTATTATTATTATTATTATTATTATTAATAATATTATTATTATTATTATTATTATTATTATTATTATTATTAATATTATTATTATTATTATTATTATTATTATTATTATTATTATTATTATTATTATTATTATTATTATTATTATTATTATTATTATTATTATTATTAATATCTTAAAATCAGAAATATTTAATTTTTTATTGGTACAATTCCTAAAATGATTACTAATGCGGATCAATCCATTCCGTCGGCACTGTTCAATAACTTGAGTGCAGAAATGAGGGCCAATCTCTCCAATGTATTTGACATTACACCCATTATATGAAAATTGATACACGAATTCTGAACACATGTAACCAACCTTTTCAGATGTTGAAACAATTTTAAATATAGTCTTATCTACATGTTTAAGAATCTTATACTTGAATTCTCTGAAACCTCCAGAATAAGGAAATATCAACACATATTTTTGATTAGTATGCTTTGATCGTATTTTTTCATTTTCCGAACTTAACTTCAACATCAAAAATAAGATCATTACCTTCAGATAAACCTGTCCAAGATCATAAGTATTCAACACCCATTTTGTGATGCGCCCAAGAAAAGATTTAAAATATCAATTTTTAAAAATGAGAATGTTAACAATTTTTCGCTTTTTTTAAAATTAAAATATTTTTTTATATAGTTAGAAAAATGTTTTTTAAAATTTTATTAAAATATTTTTTAGTTTGATAAAAATTGATTACGATTATTATTTGTTAATTAATTTGAATATTCTTATTTTCATTTAGTTGTTATTAATACGATTCCTAGACTGAATAAGATGGTTAAAAAGTCAACATATATAGCAATGTTATATTTTAATATACTTAGTTGGCGATTTTCTATTATAAAAACTTTTCCTTCTTACATTGATTAATTATTATTATTATTATTATTATTGTTATTATTATTATTATTATTATTATTATTATTATTATTATTATTATTATTATTATTATTATTATTATTATTATTATTATTAATATTAATTTTATTATGAATAGTAAATACATATTTCTTTATCAAAACCGTATTGAGACATCGAATATGCTAATTATAATATCATCTCATTTCATTGTGTTATTTTTCCATTTGCATGTTCATTTTTATTTTATTTTCTTCTGATTTATATTATATATTTTCTATTAAATTTACTCGGAACTATTTAATAATAAATTTTTATATTAAAAAGAATATATTCAGAAAATTTATTTCAGTATTTTTGTTAATTTATTATTGTTTAGTATCTTGTTTGATTGTTGATTAACACAATACGATATTAATTTATTTCTTGGTGATATTTAAACAAAAATATTATATAATATTTGGTGTTCAGCGATATTAAACGGACAAACAAATTTAATTTCATTTTAGTTTTTAATAAATGATTTTAAATAAATAATATAATATTTATCAGCAAATTCATCACAAATAATCATTAATATTTCAAAAATATTAAATTATTGTTTAATTATTATTTCTTAACAACCTTTAATATTGTTTAAATTAAAATAATGGTAATTCCTGAGTTAGTTAAAAATGTTAAATTTTTTAAAACTCAGATCCTTAAAAATAGTAATTTTAAAAGATAAAGTGTAAATCAACAGCTGGTTTATTTAAATACGAGGATATTTCAATATGATTTCAACATCATGTTCGCAAACTATCCTTACACAATAATTATTATAAATATGTCAATATGTGATGTCAAGGTCAATCACATGTTTGACATCGATTATTAGGATTTAAAAAATCTTCTATCTCATGTGCTGAAACTCCAGAAATATTTTTGGTAGATTTTATTAACTTTTTAAAGCTTCAACCTAATGTAAAATGTACTAATGAATATGTTAAGGATGATAAACCTCATATAACGAAGATTGACTTGCAGGAAATGAATATTTTTGTAGGATCCATTTAGTTCATTAGCCTAAAGGGAGGAAATAATTGCAACCTGCAAAGTTATGGACAAAAGGTATGGTCTTTCCTTAATAAAGAATAAAATTTTGAGAAACAGTTTTGAAGAATTTGACTCTAGGCGTCGAAGAAGACGTTCTGATAAACTTGATAAAACAAATAGATATTATTTTGAACAATTTAATTATTCCGGCAAAGTGAATTATAATCCATTTAACCAACTAACAGTAGATAAGCAACTTGTCACTTTCAGAAATGTTGTCCATTCATCAAAGCCAGAAAGGTACGGCACCAAGACATGGATTCTTTGCAATACAAAATAAACCATTTTTGTGAAATTTTAAAATCTATATTGGCAAAGAAAAGTGTATAAACTTTACAAATCAAGATAAAAATGTAGTGAAAGGTCTCATTCAACCTAATTTGAAGAAAGGTAGAAATGTCACTACTGATAACATTTTTTACCACTCTGTCATTGGTAAACAACAATCTTTGAAATCATGAGGAGGAACAAAATATTTTTAGTTCCAGAATTCCAAACTCAAAGAGGCAAAGAAAAAGAAGTAAATTTATTTTCCAATACAAGATTACTCTTGTAAAATTTAGCGCAAAGAACAAATATGTTATCCTGCATAGCACACAACATAGGAAACCTGAAATAAGCATTTTAATAAAACAAATATTTTTTCACTATTTTAACATTTTTATTTGAGTATATATTTAGATATAGATGATTGAATGTTTCTATGATTGTTTAGGTTGAATATTTTGTAGATCATATTCGATAGTAAACGAATTATTTCACTAATATTGACAAAAGTTGTCACTTAATTTACATAATATTATTTAAAGAAGATACTGATGAATAAAGCTACCCACCTCCATGTCCATCAACTGAAAAGAGATATTCAGTCTCACTGCAAAAAATAGGAGTTTTGGTAAAAACGTTATCATGTAAGATACAAATCTAAATGTAGAATAAAGTAGAAATAAATTACACAAGAAATTTAAGTTACAAACGCACGTGAAGAGTTTTCTACGAAGCTCTACAGGTAGTCTTACCTTACTCTAAGGAGATTTAATCAGCTTTAATTATTATTACTTAGTACAAAAATAAGTAATAAGCAAATTATTCTTTTCACTTTTTACCGACAATAAAATAAATAAATCAAATATTTTGTAAATATAACGAAAAGCACCAAATCCAATATATATATATATATATATTACTACAATATATTTTGACAGAATCACTGTCATATTCAGGTAGAATTGAAATTCAAACTAAATCAATCTAAATTGCTATTTTTTAAACTAACTAATTAACTATTTCATTAATTTTTTTAAATATAATTTTGTTAAAAATTCACAAAATCCTGTTTTTTCAATTCAAACTTTAAAAATTATAAAGTCTTTAAATTTTAAAACTAAAAATTCACAAAAGTTGAAATCAAACAACATTTCAATAAATTTTTCACAATATTGTGTTTACAAATATTAATCAATTCCTTCAGTCGATAGTGATCAGGAACTTGAGAACGGAGATGACGGACAGTCATTCCAATGTATATGGCATTGTATCCATGACATAAATATTCATAACAAAGATCCGAACACAATCTAAGTAAGATTTGAAATCCACTAATAAACACGAAGTTAAAAAACAGGAATTAGATACCACCTTCCAACGTTGAAATGTAAACCTAAAAAATAATTGTGTTTGCTGATATAAATCAATTCCCTCAGTCGACAGTTATCCAGAACTTGAAAACGGAGATGACGTGCAGTTATTCCAATGTATGTGGCATTGAACACATGACATATATATTCAAAACCAAGATCTGAACACCATCTAAGAAAGAACCGAAATAGAACAACTTCACAATTTATATCACACATATCCAATCCAATCATTCTTTCATAAATTTTCTACATCTCTTCATCAATTCCAAAGTGCTTCTATTGAGTAATAGAAAAAACAAAGTGTAACTTTCAAATTTATTATAACATTTCTTAAGTTCCTGATCACTATCGACTGAAGGAATTGATTATTGAAATTTATTGAAATGTTGTTTGATTTCAAATTTTGTGAATTTTTAGTTTTAAAATTCAAAGACTTTTATCATTTTTAAAGTTTGAATTGAAAAAACAGAATTTTGTGAATTTTAAGCGAAATTATATTTAAAAAAATTGATGAATTAGTTAATTAGTTAGTTTACAAAAGAGCAATTTAGATTGATTTGTTTTTAATTTCAATTCTACCTGAAGATGACAGTGATAATGTCGAAATATATTGTAGTAAAATATATATGGTATTTGGTGCTTTTCGTTATATTTATTCGTTATATTTATGTTTATATTTATTCGTTATATTCCACCATTATTTACTGATTGTTATAATGAATTTTGTAAATTATTTATTTTATTTTCAGAAAATCATATATAGCCATATCCAATTTTATGTTGCCTCGGTGGACGTCGTTTCACTGCAACGTTGGTCCACCATTATAGTCATACCGCATTATATCATCGGGCAATATCGAAATTACTTTTTATGTGTAATATTTATAAAGAATCAAAATCTAATTTTCGCAATCTTAAATTTTTTCTTAATAATGTAAATTTTCGTCGGTACAAAATTGGTATAATAGCAATAATTTCTTATACCAGGATATTTGATTGCTTCGTATAACGTTGTTTCGATTAACGTCATGTTTTTCTAGAAATATTTAATAGTTAACCAGATTTTGACTGTAACAAATTGAATGAATAATAATATTAATATTAATCGTGTATAATATTAAATATTTATAATTTATTCTTTATTTCTGTATAATTTATAGATGATTTACTGTTTATCTTGATTTATTTTTATCTCATTAAAATAAAATTATTTTTATTTCCTTTGAAATGCTTTTTCCCTGAAATTTTGAAATGTTTAAAAAAATATTATTTTTGTTGTTTTAAATGAAAACATATTTTATTTATATGATAGAGAATAATAATCATAAGCATATGATAGTTATTAATTGAAATGTGGTTGATGTTGAAATTGTTCACATATTCTATTTTCAATTTTTTTTGTCTTTATTGGTTGATTTTCTCTAACAAAAAAAAACATATTCACCAAACCCTTTTGATAAATTTAGTCGAAGTGATAATTAGGCTTGCCAACTCTTCCGGTTTAGCCGGGAGTCTCCTGGAATTGGCTTTCGGGATGTAAATCTCCCGTCTTTCCGTTTTTCGAATGATTTTTTGTTTAAATATTTTGCTTAAATCACCAAAGCTATTGGAGTCATCGACAAGAAAAATACAATTTTAAAAACAAAAAAAATAGCATGATTTGTAAACTGTACTATGTATTATGTAAAAGTAATTGTTTTGTTTAAATCTTTATGGTATTGGTCATCATATAGTTAAAATCACTAACATGTGTAAACCAATAAAGTGAAAAAACACCTGTTATATTATTTCTTAAGTGTTATACTGTTCGTAATTTTATAATCTCCCGGGTTAGAGGTTGTGAGAGTTGGCAATACTTGTGATAATGGAAGTTGTGATAAAAGTCGCCGAATATTTTATTATCCATAGATGTTTTTGAACCGATTTTACTCATGTTAATAAACCTGAAAGATCAAGTGACCTGATTACTTTGTTTATGATAAAATATTTATTACTATTTTTTTAATAACAATCTTAGAAAATATATAAGCACAAGGAAAAATTATATAAAATTTTAAATTAAGCTTAAAAGATCAAGATTTAAAAAAATTATTAAAGATATTGTCAGAAAAATATACAAAAGTTGACTTCCTTGGATACTTCCTGTACTTTATTAATGTATTAGTAAATATGACTTGGTGAATATGTTTTTTGAAAACATTTTCTTATCCGTTTTAGCAAACCGACATTAAATAACAATTAATTTAATTAATTAAAATTGATAATTTTCTGTTAATATACGACGCTATCGTCTGTGCATTAAATTTAGCTGACTGTTGTAATCGTTCTATATATTCATCAGTACTTTCAACTCTTCTTTTTTAACTGTTTTAAACAATGAAATGCATAAACTTTTTAAATAGATCCTTCCTATTATTATTATTATTATTATTATTATTATTATTATTATTATTATTATTATTATTATTATTATTATTATTATTATTATTATTATTATTATTATTATTATTATTATTATTATTATTATTATTATTATTATTATTATTATTATTATTATAACTACTAATTAATTAATTAATTCATCATTATTATTATATTAATTATCTTTAAAATAATTGTTTCAAATAAATGCAAAATAACCAAAATCAACT
This sequence comes from Schmidtea polychroa, assembly GCA_959609185.1. NCBI lineage: Eukaryota > Metazoa > Platyhelminthes > Tricladida > Dugesiidae > Schmidtea > Schmidtea polychroa. Next base: position 129,634 of record CAUHTR010000042.1, read on the forward strand.
TACAACTTCGATGGAAGCATTTTGATTGACTTTGTTGACTGCTATAATCTTATTGAAACTGGTTTCTGATAGCAGATCTTCCATGAATACATTGGACGTTTTGTCAATAAGACTGACAAAAATACCTGGTTTATTAAATAAATTAATTACATTATAAAAAAAGTAAATTTAACAATAAACCTAGTTATATTTACCAAAATACTCAACATTTTTTTCAGAGAATTTTGACTTTCCCCTTCACTTTATGATGTAATTCAAGGCTTTAGGACATAGTAATGACATAGTAAGTAAAGTTATTTAAAAAAGCTTTTATTCTTCTAATATTAGATTCGTTGCTAATATTTATCGTTCTAATTTTTCGCGAAAATTTTAAATATAGGGGTCCTGGAAAATAATCATTTATAATTTAATAACATTTTAAACAATTATTTTATTAAAAAGTAAAAGTATACCGAAAATGTTTAAAAATTTTTTAAATTATAAATGATTAACTTCTGATACCCTAAATATAATGAATTATTGCAAAATTTATAATTAAACCTTTAATTTAAAATAATCTGGATTGGTGGCCCTGACATGGAAGTTAATGAAACGCATTTAAACAAAATATTATAAGACTGCACACAACTTCCAACGGCTAAAAAGAAAATAATGCAGCTCGGGTGGGGAAATCTTAACACATTCCTCATATTTACCTGACATAGTTCCTAAAGATTATCATATATTCTCTTCTAGAATCTAATTTTAAAATAGGACATTCAGAAATTTCGAGGAAATCAATTCTAGCTAAGTAACTTTTTTGTGTTGAAAATGGTAAATTTTTCAAAAATGGATTTGAAAAAGCTCAGGAACATTGTCAAACCATGAAAAATAATGATGGACATAAAATAATTGTTTAACATGTATCTTTATGAAAAAAATAAATGTTTTAAAAGTTGTCAAATAATAACTGATTGCTTTTCAGTTAATTGCTTTTCTAATAATAACAAATTTTTTTATTTTCTCATTTAATGTTTGGAATTGAAACCCTCTTTTTGGCCTTCATATTCATATTCTTTGTTTATTTTTGTTTATTTTAGGTCTTTTCTGCGCCTTTGCGCTTTTTTTTCAAATATTTTCTAAGTATTTTGAGTTGACCTACATTTTTTGTTATGTTCTTATTTATTGTCTTTCCGTGTGTTATAGAATACGAATTTAATTCTAAAATAGTTTATCTATATTTGATAATATATGAAAGTTGTTATATATATCCTGTATTTTTTATTTAGATACTTTGCAGCTAATTTCCGTGGCAACCATGCATTTTTGTAGATACACACCATCTATTTTCGTGACCTAAAAACAGTCTACGTCGAATTAGATAGTTTCTAGGAGGGGGATGGGGGGGCGGGGTTGAGGCAAATATATATAATTAAAAACAAAAGATTTTCAATTTATCGTTTGTATAAATAATTCTATAAGAAAAACACATTTTATACATACATAGCTTTTTTTAATTGTTAATTTTGTAATTTTATTAACTGCTTGATTTTATTATTAGTATTTATCTTACATATTTTTTTATTACAAGATGTTATAAAAAAGTCACATCCACATTTCATAACGGTTGGTTTTATTTTAATATTTTTATATCTTTAATATTTTTTATTTTTTTTAATTAGAAATGTTTCAGAACTTTATAAACGTTTTACTTTAAACTAGCAAATTAGAGTTTTACATATATAATTTCGTTTGATTTTATTTCTTTGATAAAATAGTCAGTAATTAAACACATTGATGGCTTGTATAATTCTTTGTAGAGTTCTTGGTAGCATGACATACAACATTTCAGATAACGCTGGAATTTGAAGGCGCGTTCTGAATCGTTATCATTTACTAGGAAAATATTTTCCAATTTACTGGAAAGTTCAAAGCCTTCTCAAATAAAATTTGCGTTAAGTGATACTGGTTCTTCTTTTGGTTCACTCTCTTCTGCAGGATCTTCAATTGGTACCCAAGTTGTGCATTTACCGACCACGCATCGCGGTGTTGTCAAATATAAAAATATGATTTCACTAATAAATATGCTTATTCAAAAGATTCAGTCTAATTAAAAGTATATGCATTTTAATGCAACTGTTTAATTATTAATTTATTTACTTCTTAATTATTGTTTTAATATACATATTCTTTATAGTAAATCAAATTATTATTTATAATAGAGAATAATATATATGTATAACAAATAGATAAACATTGAAACGTTATTATATACAAAATTAATTTTTTGTTTTAATATATATTTTTAATTTAATTTAATGATTTAATTTAAATTTTAAATTTATATTTTATACAAGCTGCCTATTCATTCATCATCCATATCGACATGCAACTATTATTTTATTTATTAATACATATTAATACAAAATATATCATCAATATGCTAAATTATGTTTTTTAAATGAACCTTTTTTTATTTGCGAGATGCAATGAAAAGTTTTTTTAATTTAAAATAAAAAAACGTTTTTTATTGTTTTAAAACATTTTTTATTAAAAAAAACAATTTTGTTTTAAACTGATTTGTATTGATTTTTAAAATGATAGTCTATTAAAAAGTAGTCTATTAACGATAGGCGTCGATTTCAACAAATGTTAAAGCTAGGAAAGGGTAGAAAAGAGGATCGCATTGGGATAACTTTGGAGGGCCATTTGTTGATACGAATTTTAAGACTCCACGTGTTCTATGTAATTACTGTGGTTCTGTTGCTTCTGCGGTGGCAAATATGAAGACTCACATTTCCAATTGTAGCAAGACACCAGGTAGTGTAGGTCGTTTGCGTTTATTTTCAATAAGCGCAACACCTTCTGATCTTGAATTTGCTACTCGTGAATGTAACTCACAATCATTTGCTGATGTGTTAAAATCTTCGCAAGCCAAGCCTTCCCCAAAAGAAGATCTTTTGTCTATGCTTCATGCTAGTGCTTACCCACGCAAGACTAAAGAGCAGATGAAGGCTTTGGATCGAGCTTTTAGCGATGCATTGCATGAGACCGCACCTACGTTCAATCAATTTGAGCATCCTGCATGGAAACGATTTTTTGAATTGTTATCTCCTTCTTTTATTTCTATTATTATTGATCCTTCTTTCTGGAAAGGTGTTACTGTTGCGATAAAATATTTTGATCCAATTTGCAAGAGTATTGGGGCTCTAGAAAGTGAAACTGCAACAATGGCAACAACATACGCGAGCTTTGTTTATACTTACATTCAGATTAAGAATGTTCTTGAAGGCGAAAATTGTAATCGCATGCTTGAGCAGCTTATATATCGTTGGACGAGAATTTATTCACCAGTACATGCACCGGCCTTCTTCTGTGATCCATTCTATTATTTAATGCGTATCAATGTTGCAAAAATGTACGGATGTGAAGCTATAAATTTAGGTCATGGAGATATAAAACAACTATGTTGTGAAACTCTGACACAATTAGCAAGGCGTTATGTAGAAGATCAGCCGCAGTTACACAATCATCTTTCGGAATTTCTTACTTTTTCAGTGCAGCAAGAGCAGTATGTTAAAAAAATTACAGCAATTATTGATTTCACTCCTCGCTATATTTGAGGACAAGATTCTGATTTTCCTAACATGAGCAAATTGTTAATCCAAGTATACACTGCTCCTGCGTCATCTGCAGGCATTGAGAGGCAACACAAGGTAGGAAAGCGTGTTCATACTTCTCGCCGTAATCGTTGTGGAGCTGGTAAAGTAGAAAAACAAGTAGCAGTGGTTCACAACTGCCAAGTGGCTTCGAGAAAACTTAATGACAAGCACCATCCATTTGTTCATCATATGACACGCATATGTACACCAACTAATGAAAATACAGAGGCTGAAACTCCACTTTCTAATGAGTTAGAAATGGCTAGCGAAGCTGTCGATGCAAATGCTGGAATTGATCAGGAAGAAGGAAAGGAACAAATATAAGATCCAATTATCTATCTTCTTAGTGACATAGAACTAGAATAGAATCTTTTGCATGCGCTTCCTAACACTATCATTGTCAATCCCAACGATATTCAAGATTCACTTTTGTTTAATTTACAATTTGAAAATAAAAATGATATTTTAATTATTTTTTTATTTTATTATTTTATTAAACAGTTTTTTTTTAATTTCAAACGTTTTTTTAAAAACAGTTTTATTTAAAAACGTTTTAAAACGTTTTATTTTAAATTCAAAAAAAACAAACGTTTCAATAGCGAGATGACTTTACTATTCTACAAAAAATTATTTTTAAACTAATATAAAACTTGATTGAGTCGTCAAATAGATTTCCTAATAAATTATATGTTGATAATGGTACCGATTACCATTTTTCATAATTAAAAATGATAAACCAAAAACAATAAGTGATAATGGTATAAAAGCATACATTTCAAAAGAAAAAATTAAAGAATCGAAACATGAAGGAGGTATTCTTCCTTTAGCAGCTTTATTATCATTAATCTTTAGTGGTATAACAGCAACAGTGGGGCAACTGCAGGAATAACCAATGCTGTTAAAAATGTTAAAGAATCACGATTAGCTAATGAATCTCGAGCTAAAATCACAGCAGAAACAAAATTTATAGAATCTCAAACACTTGGCACAGTTCCTGGTTTTGGAATATTTCATTTCATATCATTTTTCATTGAGATATTTCCATTATGTTTTTTACACCCCAAATTTTTCTTCCACGAATTTCTCCATGATGAAATCTGATGATGTGTGAGAAAAGTATAAGGTAAAAAGTGCGAGATAAAAGTTTTAGAATTTCATAAGAATAACCTAAAATCATAAATTTAAAGGTGGCCAAATAAAAATATTTTAATTAATGAGTCAAAGCCGAAAAATTGAAACTTTTTGTTTTGATGATATTATTAACAATCTCCATAATAATTATTCCTTCTTTGAATATGATGAATAATATAAAGATTGGAAATATACTAAGGTTCTAGATAAACAAAGAAATAGAAAATCAAAAGCCCATTTTTATAAAAATTAAATTAAATTAAAACCTTATGTGAGTTTTGCAATAAATATTATATTATATTGGAAATTTTACCTGGAAGCTAAATTACATCAAAAAAATAAAGATACAAGTATTAAACATAAACCAATAAAAAGGAAGAGCCTAATGAAGAACCTCATACTTTTAAATATTATTACCCTGGAATAATTCAACTTGAAAGTTTGGAAAATGGCTGTCAAGTTTGCAAGATATAAAATAACAAGGACAATAAATGTTAAAGGGTTCTCTGAAATTTTTAAGCTTATTATAGACATTTTAAATGCCATGTAAAGTTTTATATTGGTATACATGTTGTTTATACAAAATCTTTAATTAAATCTTGATAAAATCCACAGAAAAAAGCCTCGCACAAGATTACAAGTAGTACAAAGAAGAAAAATGGAAAGAATAAGAAGAATTGTAGAAAGCCATAATGAAATAGAAAAATTTTATACAGCTCCAATATCTTTTAGTATCAACTTTGAGGAAATAGAAGAAGAAATTGATAAAAAAATTGAAACATTAACAAAAAGAATTGAAGAAGAAGTGATTTGGTTTTTAAAAATATTCCAAATATTTCATTAAATGTAAACAAATACAAATCACCAATTGGTGAAACTTAAGTTACTTTCTATTTAAATCTAATGTTATACTCAATATTAAAAATAATGATAATAAATGTTTTGTTTGGAGTATTTTAGCATATCTTCACCCATTTTCATCAGTTGAACATCCTTATCGAGTTGTTAAATATAAACTATTTGAAAAAGAATTAAAGTTAAATGGTATAGAATTTCCAATAACATTAAATGATATTAAAAAATTTCAAAAACAAAATCCATCAATAGAATTTAATGTATTTACTAATAAACGAGGACAATAAACTTGCAATGGTTTATTAGAAGTCATTTAAATCCAAAAGGCTGATATTTATTATTATATATTAATCACTATGTTTTGTGTAAAAATGTTAATAAATTCTTGGACAATAGTGCAATTATATTTATTCATGTCTTAATTGTTTTTTGCTCATTTCGTTCTGAAAATGCATTAATAACCCTTCAGAAAATATGTGTTAAGCATAAAGAATCAAAACTTATTGAAGAATACAAATATTTCAAGGAATATTATTATAAAAATAAAGTACCATTTGTTTGCTATACTGATTTTGAATGTTGGAATTGGGAAAATGATGAAAAATAGAACAAAAATGGTTTTGTTATGGATTATATATAGAAGGTTAATTAAATGAAATTATTATTAATATTATGGAGAAACTGCTGTGGAAAGATTTTTGGAAACTACTGATAAATTAAATGAAATATTCAAGAAAATACATAAACTTTATTACCCATTAGATCAGTGTTTCTCAAACGGTGTGCCATGAGGTTAAACCAGGTGCGCCGCGAGACTTTTTTTTCAGTTGGTAATAAAAAAATTTACAAAATCCATATCAAGTTTTTTACTATGAAAAAGTCGCTTCTGTGGATCAAAATTACTAAATTTTGTCTTTATTACCTTATAAAAATCTCTCGTAATCATATTTAATTAGTATAGACTAAAAAGTAGCTTTTTTATATATCATTGGAAAGTCGAAAAAATTGTAAAAATATTTGATTTTTGGACAGTCTGAGAAAAGTCTGAGAAACACTGCATTAGATTTTAGCAATTTAAGAGTTTGTCATTGTTGTAAAAATAAATTTCGTGGAAATGATGTAAACGTTCAAGACCGTGATCACCTTAAAGAAAAAATAATTATAGAGTTATTGCTAAAGAATCGTGTAATTTACAAGCAAAAAATATTGATTTTATACCAATTTATTTCCATAATGCTAGAATATATAACAACCATTTAATATTTACACCAAGAATTAGTAAAGTTTTAGCAAGTACGGATGAAAAATGTATATCATTCAGTGTTGAGGTTTTAAGAATTTTAGAATCATATAGAATGATATATTTCGGGTATGATTATTTAGCATCACTTTTAAAACCCGGTGAATGTAAAGCAACAACTGGTCAAATAAGAAAAGGAATTTATCCTTATGAATATTTTTCAGGTAAAAAGTTTAAACAAGTAAATAAATAATGAAAGAGAAATATTTACCAGATATTATAGAATCCTATTCTCATTTAAAACAATCAATTATATCAGAAGAAGATTATAATTATGATCAAGAATCGTGGAAGTTGTTAAAATGTAAACCCTTGAAATATTATACCTTGAATTATTTCAGGATGGATGTACTTCTTCTAACTGGTGTATTCAAACAATTCAGAAATATATGTTTAGATAATTATAAAATTGATCCGTGTTATTGTCATTCAGTAGCAGGATTAACATGGTTGGCTGGATTGAAACATACAAATGTAAAATTAAAATATTTTAAATATAAAACATATGATCAATTATTAATTATTGAGAGAGGAATAAGTGGTGGAGTTTCAGGTGTATATGGAAACCTTTGGTTCACAATTCTTTGTATTATTTTGATGCAAATTCTTTATATCCAACACCAATGGTTGAAGACTTTTCAACTGGTGAAATGGTGTGGATGGAAGATATAACATATCAACGATCAAAATAAAATCTTTGGTAGGATATATCTATGAAGTTGATTTAAATTACCCAAATAAATTACATGATAAAACTAGATATTTTCCATTTTGTCCAGAGAAAATAAAAGTTCCTGATGAATGGTTATCTCCATTGCAGATTGAAAATAATACAAATAAATATAAAACAACAGAAAAATTAATCCAAGCCCAAACTTATAGAAAAGTGTTGATGTTTTGATAAAAGATAATATTCACCTTTTTATTCCCTAGCTTCTCTTGACCAACGTTTTCCTTTTCTATTCGATTTGATTTCTTTTCACTTTTTATGTATCTCCTGATTCTATATTTACATATCCTTAAACTTCCAAATTCGTCTTTCTCCTGTTCCTAAACTAGTTTTCTTCTAACCCTAGCTGAGCCAAAATGTCGATTATTTTGAATTTCGACTTCGCCTTTATAAAAGAATAATCACTTTGATTAATTGGTTTTTGACCTGATTGCTCCTATCTGACAATGGTTTTACAACCGGCTCCTTAAACGTTGTTTGAACCATATCATGATTAATTGCCTCCCTTTGCTACTCCTTCGTAATAGTCTTAAACTTTGTTTGTCTCCATTAATCATGCTGTTAATCTCATTTTATTTACTTTTCATGTCAATCTAGCTCGGGTTAGCCAATTAATTAATTAATTAACTATTTTCTGTTTTAACACATTCGAATGATTTTCAACCCTTTCTAACCATTTTCTGATAACTCCCTAATCACCATCTTGTTGACCATAAGCTAATCTATACCTGTCCCGTTTTTCCGATTCAATTTCGATAAATTTACAATTTATTGATTTTTCCGGATTTCCGGATTTTTGCCTTTCGCAACTGATTTTGCCATTTCCTAATACTGTTTCCATCATACTTTACTTTACTATCAAGTCTGTGCATGATCCCGCTTTTATTTGGCTTTTTCATTCAACCTACATTTTATTTAAATTTATTTTAATTTACTGACCTCAACAAAATAGTAAATAATAAAGAACATTTTAAAAAGTCGACTGCAAAAATAGAATTTGACAGAATTCAAATATTTTTAGAGGATTTGATAAAAAAAAATAATTTGGTTGGATTTGTTATTTTTAAACTCTCAGAATTGGTAATGTATAAATTTATATATAATGTTCTCTGGAAAACTTATCAATATAATTTTGATATTATTATTTTTTCGTGTAGTGGTAAAATAGCAATTGAAAGTCCGATCTGATGAACTGAGCGACCGTTAGGAGGTCATGAGATCAATTGAATTTTAAAATGCTAATTTACTACTACTAAGATGTAATAAAATATTAAATAATAATTAAATAATATACATTTTTGAATAATTTCATGTTTAAGATTATATTAATATTGCCTTATTTTCTGTAGAGCGGTTAAAGTATCTGACTGTTGAGAGGCGCAAGTATAGAACACATCTTTTATTCTACGGATAAAATAATATTTGTGTTTATGTCGAAAAACAAATCTGCTCTACAAATTATTCATTTATTATTGTTTTACAAGTCAAAAATAATCTTTTCACGAAAATAATGCTTCACATCTAGTATTAACTGAAAATAATAATATAAAAAACCAATAAACATTTCTTTAAAATACTGCAAAGTAATAAAACATAGAGAAATTTATATAAAACGATTATAATGAAAACTTAGTTATTGCATTATTTATTTGGAATAAATCTGTAATTATTTATGGAACTTTATTATTAAGCCACTGTCAAAATTGTAAATGAAAACAAATCAAAAATGACAAAAGTGAACAATGATGTTTCTAATTATCACTTGTCAAATAATACTATTTCGGAACTTGGATTTCGAAAAGGTAATAAACCGAAGAAATAACCAATCAATGATAATTAAAATATTACTCAAAAATATTTAAGAAAAATCTTTTTCAACATATTCTGTCTGACTTGTGTCATTTCTTATTTACTGAAAATATATTATTCTGTTTTGTAGATAATGAAGATCTACAAGACAAAAAATTTCATTCCACTATTAATTGTATATTTAAATTCAATATGACATCATAGAAAATCAGTTTACATATTTTCTTACAAATTTAGAATTACAATGAATTTTTTAACAAGCATTTTTTTATAATTTATTTTTATATCAAGTAAAATTCACACGTGTCTTTAAACGATTGTAAAAATCGTGTATTTACTTATTAATTAATTAATTAATTTATTTATTATTTTAATTAATTAATTAATTAGTTTACATAATTATTTAATTAATTAATTAATTAAATCCGGAAAAATCAATAAATTGTATTTTACTTATTTATTTATTTATTTATTATTTTAATTAATTAATTAATTAATTAATTTATTTATTTATTTAATTATTTTATTTAGTTAGTTAATTATTTAATTATTCTAATATTTAATTTATTAATTAATTAATAATTTATTATATTTATCTACAAACAATTTAAAGTTTTTAGAAAGTCTTATTGTAATTGTTCCTTAACAAGTCCGATTGCATTAATTTAATTGAAGATGAACATGCCATTAAAATTAATCTTAAAAATTAATTAAAATTTCATTAGACAAGATTTTATTAGAATAAGATTAATTAAACTTTTAGTCAAAGTGAAAAGGTCAATTATTTACCATTATAATTTATAGAAATATTTTTTCCCAAGGTTGTTATGAGATATTGTACATATTTAATTGATTTTAGAAATATTTTTTGTTTTAATTGATATGCAAAAAAATTAATTTAACTTTACAAATAATTTTTTGATAAATCTATATGAGTCGCAAAATGTTAAAACGATAAAGAAACATTTTTTATAGATGACATTTATTTAATTTTGATTTATGAAGTAGTTATTAAAAGAGGAATATAATGTTTTCCGTAAAAATCATTATACGAGATAACCCAAATTAAGATTGACAGGATAAATCTATTATAATTAAAACAAAATTATATTAAGATAAAAAGGAATTTTATTATTTCAAGAGAGAATAATTTTATTTTGGTTTTATTAAATCAATTTAAATAAGGATATTATAATTCCAATCATTAGGAACCTGAAAAAATAAAAATATTTTCATTTAATGACAAAACGATCAATCTAAATGTTAAGAAAAATTATTAATAATAATTAATAAATAAATGGGTTTTATTTGTATATATTAGTTTTAATTTCCTTCGTTTGCTTCTCCATTTCCCAATTGTTTCATTTACATTTACTTGATATATCTGCAAGGAACTAAACGTAATTGGACTGTCAACAAAATAGTGTGTAAAATCATGTTAAATTAATTTCCATTTATTTGTTGTGGGAAATATTCTCATAAATATATGATTTGACCAAGTTCGTTTTAATAATTGTAAATAATTTCATTGTTTTACTAATTAGGTTTGATTACATTGAAAATGCAGTATCGATGACATTGTTCAAACAAATCCTAAAAATGATTTGATGTTTGTTTCATTGTTATTTAAGCATCTTTTTTGACGTTTAATTAACAGCTTACATTTTATTTTTATTTATATTTTTAATTAATAAAAATAGTTGTATAAAACTTTTTACATTTACATTGACAAATAATAATATATAAATAAATAATTTATGTGATTATATAAAATAGTATTTCTCATAGATATTTGAACTCGGATAGATGGATTCCAAGTCCAGAAAAAGTAATTTCATATAAACTAATTAAATATTTGAATAAAATTTTTTAGTTTATGTAATAAATGTTAAACATTCCTATTATATATCTATTGCCTTACATTTTTATTATACAAAGTAATGCAATACTAATTCCAATCAAAACAGATGTCAAACGCGTATTAGATAAAAACTTTATAAAAGTCTTTGGTTATTAAATTTTTTTTTAAATACCCAATGTACCGCTATGACACTCATTTAAATAAATTGTTATAAATGGTTATTTACGGTGATGTTTGTTTGTTTATTTCTGCTATTTTTGCATGAATTAGGTATTTGAAAAATTAATATGGAATAAAAATTGTTTAAGTAGTTAAATTTTAATCTTTTAGCTTTATAACTTTTATGCGGGATAAAAACTTTAAGTCCAACTCCGTGTGTTCTATGTGAAATAATTAACATTCAACAACATTGACATATTTAATTGACATATTTTTACTAAATTCTGATCCGAAATTTTTTTTACTGAAAAAAAAATTTAATATACAAAAGGTGAATTTTCCTAGACTTTTCTTGAATTTGATTGGTAGTTGGACGATACGATATTTACAATAGTTTTTTAAACTGTAATTTTGTAGTTATTATAGACATAGTTTTTTAATTAATTAATTGATATATTTTTATTTACTCCTCGTGAAATTGATATACATATTTATTTTATCAAATGCTACCGTTTTCCATTTGCTTTATCGAAATATATTTCGGTTTTGTAATTTGATTAAATTATATGAAAAATATATTGACTAGTAAAACAAACCAGAAAATAATAGTTTTTCCTACTTTGACAATTACAACAAATTCTAATTTGACTTTTTACTGTATTTTATGGTGAAACTTGAAAGCTTTGAATATTAAAATACAAATAAGAATTATATTAGATTGAAATTGTAAATTAAAATTACAAAATAGTTTGTTTTATATATTTTCTTTCAAAAAAAAACTTCTAGTTTTTATATTTATGTTGAAAGAAATTTTACTTTAATTTTTGAATATTTCAATGTAAAGAAATTATTAATCAATGAAGAAAATTAAGGAAAAATGAAAATAAAAATTTTGGTGAAATATAGGAGAAATATTTGAAAAATCCTTAAATTTTTGGTTCCGTTTCCAGACTATTCATTGATTTATTGGCAAATAAATCAAATTGTAAAAATTTTATTTTTCAAGAGTTGATAACTTTTCCCATTTGAACTGACAACTGTTTTAATATAAATATTATTTCTTATCTTTAAAATTGCATTCCGGTTTTAATCTGAAAATTTCTATTTTGGTAATTTACTTCCATTAAATGTGGTCATATTTTCAAATTAATAAAATGACGTTGTAAATTATTTTAACATGTTGAGATAAGATAATTTTTAATTAAATTATTAAGTTATTAAATTTGAATGAATAAATTAATAAATAATTAAAAAATAATAATAATAAAAAATAATGAAATAATAAAAAAACAATAATAAAAAATTATCAATGATTTTATTTATTTTATTTGTTTTAACCCGTGGTTGTTTATTAATAAATTTTTTAGTTATAATTGGTAATTGATAGAATTTTATATATAAAGTTCAAAATAAAATTTATTGAATTTGTTTCTATTTTACATTATTATTTACAGAGATTTAACAGTAATTATTATAATAAATATCTTACAAGTTTAGATGTCAAATCTGAGAAAACCTTTTGTTATGATCAAATCAAACAACAGAAATATATTTTAACGTCCAAAAGGTCGTTTTTGTTTTACCTCTAATTTGCAAAGAAATATGATAATAAATAATATAAAAAGTAAAAGTTTCGTTTATTATAATTTAATATAAATACTATTAAAATATTTTTAAACAATTTTCATTTCTGTATTTCTATACCAAGATTAGCGACTTTCAAGCATTTAAGTGAGTCGTAATAAAAAGATAAATATATTCCAGATAGATTACAACCGTTATGAGATAATTATTTAATATCAAGAAATAAATGAGCATTTCTTTAAAATATTGCACAATTATTTTATCTAGTCTAATATTATCGATTATTTAAGAATTTCCTTTCAATAAAAAAGGAATTTAAATTTTTATATTTAAAATTTAATTATTGAGTCAATTTTAATTTTGTTTTTATTTGTGTCTTTTTCATTTAAATTCCTAATTTTTATCAATAAAGATTAAAATTAAATTTGAATAATTGAAAGAAAATATAAAATAAAAGAATCAATAACAATAAAATTTTTGTTAAATATCTGTTTATGTTATTTTCTATGTGCAATTTTTTACTTTGGGAAGGCTTTCTGCTAAATATTCACAATGATTCATTTTTTGATTGCGTTAATTTTATAAGATACAGTTACAAGATATATATATATATATATATATATATATTAAACAATCTTTTGATCATTAGTATAACAAAATTAAATATAAATTAATTTTCATAAATGAAAAATTATTTTAATAATTATTTAATAACTTCTAAAGATAAACTGGAAATGAAACATTAAATTATAGAGAAACATTTCTAAATTTTGATGAAAGAAAATTTTCCTCATTTCAAAAGACTGTCTCTCGACTTTGAGAAATTATATATATTTATAAAAGTAGTAAAAAAATAATATATGTTTCTATTGCTGTCAAATTTTATCATGGTCAATTGGTGCTATTTGGCATTTTCAACATTAAATAAGGGATTATGTCATATAAGGATTATATTATTTTCACATGTGCCATCTTTGATTTCTATTTTTTCTATTTGAAAATTATTAACAAAAAACCGTTGATCATTGTCGCAGTTAGTGTAAATTTTGTAGTTTTAAAACCTTTGTAGATTTTACAATTTAAATTATACTTTATAGAGAGATTTTAATATAATTTGAGTAAATGTGGGGATGTCAGTCCTGATGTGGATTAGTTTAATGAGTTGCAATTGTGTGGGTACACAGGTGGGAGCCAATGTTTATTGTTAATTGTCGAATTCGACACTTTTTAAGTTTTGTATTTTATTTGTGATTTGGGAGATTTTTGTTTGAAAGAGAATTTTATGCGGGTTTTTTGAAAATAAATATTTATTTAAGTTTTCTTGGTCTTTTTAAAATCTTTATGGAAATCGTTATGATGGCTTGAGCCTTTGATAGTCGTACAACTACTTTACTCCAGAAGGTAGCTGATATCAAGTTGAATATGCAAGGTTACGAAGGATGATGAAACAATCGTCTCTGAAAAGAGTTACACAGTTAACGAAGATCTTTTATGTACAGTGACTTGAATTAAGTCAGATGCTAATATTTTGTTAGTTCAGATGAAATTAATGCCCAACGTTATTTGCTAACTTTGCAAGAGCCAATTCCAGTTGATTAATCAGCTATACAGATATATAATCTAATGCATGCTTAATAATTTTTAAATTAAAAACCCCAAAAATGATTTATACAAATGTTCATCTATTTAAAGCACAGGAAAAAAGGTTTTGAAAAAAAGGCCAAAAATCATAATTCTAATGCTTATACTATGTAAGGTGGTTGTGAGTCATGGATGTACATATATTATCAAATATATTAAAATTGAACAAATAATAGTTATGATCAAAAGTTACGGTAAATGATTCAAAATACAAATATTTGTTATGGTAATAGATGCTATACTATCAGTACTCCTCAAAGTACAAATTATCGCTTTAAACATTTTTAAACATTTTTATCCCATTGTTCTTAATAATGTTGTGAATGAATCAGACGTTATACAGTGATAGATCCTGTGGAAAAAGGTAATGAAGCCTTGCCATAATGTTTTAATTTATGTCGTTTCAGGAGCTACGTGTGTCATGAAACGTTGTCTTAATCGAGTTCACACTAACATTATGGGTACATATTCAGCTCGAAGGATTCTATGAAGTTCGAAAAACAATCAGAATCTTGAGAAGAAAAAGGTTCCCATTCAAATCTTTGAATCTTAGATGCGTGATCATACTCTTACACCCAGGTTTTATTCAGTTATGATATTTCTCACCAAATATTTACTTTGCAGCATCCACATATACTAATTATAAATATTCATATGCTTCTTTATCATTTCTTTGCTGTTTGAAACAAAATTTCATTATAATGTGTTTTTTGTGATTCTTCAACGGACTATATATATATATATATATATATATATATATATATATATATATATATATATATATATATATATATATATATATATATATATATATATATATATATATATATATATATATATATATCAAGCATGTTGAAGCTTGTTATAACATCCATCTTTTAAATATTTTAATTTGATATTATATAATAACTAAATCTGAAAGGACACTTAGAAGATCAAACCGACTTCGACAGAGCACTAGTGTTTGAATTCAAGGGAGTACTTTTTAGGGGGAAGAGCAAAGTAATGAATCTTATACTATAATAAATCTTTAGGAATTAAAAGCCGGTAGTTACTGTAGAATTGCTTAGAATGGTTGTCATCAGATTACAATACAAAAAATCATAAATCCAGCGGGAAATGTCGTTGTATAGAATTGTTGATAATTATTTTTTTAAATAATAAAATGCTAAATAAATAAAGTCTTTTTCAGAAACAAATTTATTGATTAGTTTGCATTCTTTGAAATCAAAAGCAAAATTAGTTTTCCGTGTTTTCTTTCTATTTTCTACTTGATTTCATACTCTTTTGCAAAAGATTTATATTAATTCTCTAATTTCAAAACAGGCATGACGTATTTTCTTTTGATAATAATTTATAGGCATGGCATAGGAATATTTATATATATATATATATATATATATATATATATATATATATATATATATATATATATATATATATATGACTATTTATTATTGTCAAAAGAAAACACGTCATGCTAATTTTGAAATTTAATAAACACTAATTTTAAGTTTTCATTTATTTAACGAAAATGTAAAATTAATTAATTAATTTAATTTTTTTTATTTTATCGGTACCAAAATGTACAATATTAATATTTTTAAATTGCAACTTTTACATTTGACTAAAAGTAAAAATAAAGACTTATTATATTATTTAGTCTTATTATTTAATTAAAATATTTATATTAATTTTTATGAACTGTTATTTGAGTTAAAGAATTAAAATATTTGTTATAAGGAAATTTTTATTATTAAATTTTAGAATATTAAAAAATGTTAAACTCATATTTGTTTTAATATTTTTGGTGAAAATTGTTAACATTTTTACTTTTGAAAAGTTCATCGAATTTGACAGAAAATAAGAAATGTAATTTTGTAAACTAATGGAAATTTAAATTTCTTACAAAAGCATGAAGATAATAATTAGATTTGGGAAAACGTAGTTAAGAATTTCAAACAAAGTTTTTCGAAACAAATTACAATTCCCAAAATGATAAAAATTATAAATTTCATAAAATATGATGATAAAAATGTAAAATTAACAGCAAAAAATGTGTTGAAAAATATTATTTCTTTACTTCCTCTTAACCTCTCAAGTGGTTTATTTGGTCAAACAAAATGCGCTCCTCGGCGGCGAGTTTTGTTATCCGCTAGAGTATATATACGTCTTGGGCATAGTGTTACAAAAAATAAAATAATATCTTATTGAATGATATTTATTAAGATATATTTTTATTCGACTTATGCGTTTTGTAATGCGTATGTTGATGACGTATACATCGTCATAGCCACTTAGGAGGTTAATAAAATAATATAAATAAAAATGATAATTTATTCATATAAATAAGGAAACACAGTTTTTTAAAATATATTTTTATTAGAATAATTAAAAAGAAACCAAAAACCAATATTCAATATGCATTAATATCATTTTTTAAGTGTTAATTTTATTATGATTAATAAATCTTTTTGAATTCTGCCTATAAGTATAATACTTTTTTAATAAATAAAATGTCAATTGAAAAGAAATCAGTGGTGAAATTTGAAAAAAGTTCTTATAATAATCACCTGGTAATTACAGTTAAGCTGTCAAAATATTGCAAAAATATATTTTAAAAAAATGGTGTTCTCTTTGATATTTAAATGAATTTATAATGATTTTAAATAATAAATATTAGGACTCATAGTCATTTAAAAATATTGAGGAATTTTATTTTAGAAATTACAGATTATATAATAAATCTAGAGCAGAGGTTTCCAAACTTTTTTGTGTCGTAGACCCCTTGCCATGTTTGTCGGTTTTGGGTAGACCCCCTACTTACCTCATATTGATTTTTTGTAAAATTTTTAACTGTAGTTAAGTTTTATACATTTATTAATTGAATTTAAATTAAAACTACTCAAAATAAAATTTTGTATTTGTTATATAAAATATACGTAACATAAAATAAACTAAGCAATAAGTAAATGTTTTTAGTGGGAAAGATCATTTATCCTCGCTATATTCCATAATAAGTAACGGTTTTGTTGTTTTGGGGCCAGAATTGCTTATATCCGTTTTTAAACTGAACCTTAAGTTCTTCGTTTGTACTTATTTCAGTCAGTTCCTCTTGTATTATAACATTCGTTTCTTCTATGTCACCATATGGGTTAGTAATCCACGGTGGTATTACAATAGTGAAAACATCCTCAAAACTAGTTTCAAAATCTGAATAGAGGGCATTTAAATGTTAAACGTAGTTTGACAAATTGGGGAACTGGGAAAATTCGTCATGTCCAATATTTTGCTTTATTAGTTTAACTCTGGGAAGAAACGCTGATAAGAGGGACTTTGTTTTAATCAAATTTAGACTATTGCCATGTAATTGCAAATTAACCATATTAAAATTTTGGCTAAATTGGTGGCTAGCGCATACTCAGGGGCAATTCATTCGGTCGGTAATGCGTTAAGATACAAATAGACATAATATAAATTTGTATATCTCATCAAATTCACCGATAAAAATGAATTAGCAAAATAGGATATATTTGTGGTGAGTTTTTGTATGTGTTAGAGTGAAATATATTCACAAATCCCGATGTGAAATGAGTTCAAGTTAATGCGTCAACATGTTCTTTGAAGATTAACAGCATAAATTGATGAAATTACAGGAAGATTAATTTTTGGACTACTCATCAAATGAGTGCATTTTAATTGCAAACCCAAAATTCAAACAGAAACTGTGTGAGATAGTCTTGAAAATCCGAAAGTTAGAAGGCAACCCTAGTTAAGAGAATTCAGAAGACAATCGTATTTTACTAGGCACAACTAACAGAAGACAAGTTGAATGTTATAAAAATATTAATAACGAATCAGGAAGGAAAAGAAGAACATTGAAAAGTTACGAATACAAAATTACAATTCTCTAAATGTAACAAACGAATGCCTGAAATTATAATCATTTATTTCGTGCGGTTAGTTTATATTTATGATAATAGAAAAGTATTATCATATTCTGGTACATTTGTTTTTACTACAACTTCTCCGTACAACATATTTCCTGGCCAAAAGTGCTGCTGAACCAGGAGGTCATAGTTTATGAAGTTTCATATAACTTGTATGTAATTGAGAACCAAGGTTTATTGTACCTGGCCTTAATGGGAAAATGATGCGTAAGACAAACCCCTCCTCGCACTGCATGAATGTCTACAGTCCTTGAGATATATGGTATGCTCCTAACGTTACTCACTTTCATACATCGATAAGAAATTACGATATTTTTTGTATCTTTATCAATTATTATTTTTATTTAATATTCAAATGTTTAAAACTTTATTTTTTAACTTTTTAAAATTTTATTAAATTTATTTAATTTTCATTTTTAAATGCAAAGTTTACAAATAATACTATTTAATATTTCAAAGCTATAACTTATACCGCACTGTCCAAAAAAATATCTAAAATTGTTACAAAACTCAATAATTTTTTAAAAATTTTATAATTATAATAGTTTTGTCTGATGGAATGCTTATTCATTTTGAAATACGATAAATCTTACAGCAGTTTCGATAAAATTTCATTGAATGAAACAGTAAAATTTTATCTTTTATGCAATTTATGGAGATGATAAAATTCTTCCGAGGTTTCAATAAAAGTGAATTTATTACTTTTTGTCTATAATTCTGATTCGAACTTGATTTGAAATTTTTACTGGATATTTAAATGAAATTAGATGAAATGAAAAAATTACATATTTACAATTTATTTAAATAAATAACAACATTTTAGGCAGTTCATAGTTGGAACTGAATTTGGAAGATGCTGGAATTTTGATTATATTCAGAGATGTAAATGATGGAGATTTAATATCATGGAAATTTAATTTGTTTGTTTAATGCATGTTTTTGTTTAAAAATAACAATTTACATTATTATTTATCTTTTTATTAAGTTATATTTGAATAAGATATAATAATTATTATCTGTTTATGTTTGATAAACCATATTAATTTTATGTTTTATTATCAAGGATTTTAGAAATGTTTAATTGATCATTGTTTTATTAAATAATTAATTTTTAATTCATGTTTTAAATTTATTCATAATATTAAATTTTTCAAACAAGAAAGAGTTGCCTTATTTTAATATTAAAACTCTTTAACCCTTTCGGTACGCTTGGTACACACATAAGTTTAAAAATATCTAAACAGTTATCTTTATGTATAAAAGCAATGCAATTTGTACCACGCAGTATTTTAAGAGTTTCGCTGTGGTATAAAACTCATATGGCCTATAAAAGTGTATTTAGTTTAGCACCACGCGGGTTGTGTTTACGTCCGCCCAGACCACGTGGCAAAAATTATACTATTTTTAGTAAAATATAAATAAAATTTGTGCGTTTTTGTGATTGTTAGTAAATACAATGGACAAGAAAACGTGGGCAAACAGGTAAGTGTAATTATGTTTTACACATATTTTATCATACTGTATCATAAATTGTATGTATCTTTTTAAGTGTACAATAAAATAAATTCATAATTTGTTGAATTGTATGACTTTTAGAGGACTGTTGATACAAATAAGTACTAACAAAAAGTACGGATGGTACAATGGTTTACCAGTCTCCCCAACTATGCCCCTATTTTTTAAAATTTTTTTATTTATGATTTTTATCTTAACATATATCACACATTAAAATTATTATACAAACTGTTTTTTTAAACAATTTTTTGAATACTTTTTTGAATTTTTTGAATACCGAAAGGGTTAAATATTTCCATTTTAAAATTTATTCAAAATTTTCAATAATCCAAATTAATTTAGTTTTTTATTAATTATTTATATAACTATTTTAATTAATTTCTAATAAAATCGTTTCTTTATTTATTTAAAGTAATATTTAAATATGAAATTAGCAGATATTTATATTTGATATCATTTGTATAAATAGCAATATATTAATTTGATCATTTTTTTAAGTCTTACAAATTCATTAAACAACAAAAATACAATTAACAAATTTTTCATTTTCTTACAAATACTATTTTTTTCATTTTAAATTTATTTCAACAGAAAGTTATATTTATGTTATCAAAATAATTCATAAATAATTTAACCAACTTTCGTTTAAAAAATGGTTGCGTTTGTATATTATTATTATTATTATTATTATTATTATTATTATTATTATTATTATTATTATTATTATTATTATTATTATTATTATTATTATTATTATTATTATTATTATTATTATTATTATTATTATTATTATTATTATTATTATTATTATTATTATTAAACAATTAGATGATAATAAAAGCTCTTTGCTGTGAAGTATATATACAATAAAATAAAAAGATTTTCGAATAGAAAAATTCTTCTTATCAATTTCGCATCAAATGTTTTATATAATCATTTAGTTGTTTGACAATTAATTAATGCTGCTACCAAGAACTCATCACTCTATATTTATTATTATTATAATTATATTTATTATAAATACAAATAGATAATTATTTTTACATACATAAAACAAATTTGGCTGTAAATGATAAAAATAATTAAATAATTCAAATATTCTCACCTTGACTATCCCACCATTTCATTTCTTGATTTGATTTTATCGATAATTCTAAAAATATTTTCATAATTAATTATTAAATTATTAAATAACGAACCATTTATTACATTACAGTGATTATTTTTAAACATTAATTTATTCAAAAATGAAAATTGTGGATTTACTTTATAATATTTTAGTATCAATTCTATTGACTATTCTTATTAATTTTAGTATTAATTAATTAATAATAATATTAATAATATTAATATTAATAATATTAATTAATTATTAATTGATTCTCGATTTAATTATTAGACAATTAACAACCAGTGAAAATTGAGGAATTATGTGTACTTTAGTGGACGTGTCAGTTATGCTTTGATTTTAATCTAAGTGGACAAATTTTTTATAATGCATTAATTATATAATTACGTATGTGTAATACAACACAATTTATTTATCATTATAATTGTATTTTTATATTTATATTATGCATTTTATTACTATGTTAAATAATATTACTGTTTTTTCTTAATCAGACATACTGTCGAACTCATGTACAGATATTCTTTCCAATGTTTGTGACATTTGTGACATATCATGGCATAATGATTGGACAATAATCACTTATTTATTGAGTAAAATCTGTATTAATTCCATTTTTTAAAAAGGTAGTAAGTTATATTATTCTTAAGTTTACAATGATATAGCTTACTAAATTTATAACCAGTGGAACAAATATAGTACATTAACAGCACTCACTTATATTTTCATGACATTTAAAAAAAGTTTCAAAAGTTATAAATTCTAATTAAAAAGGAAATTTTGGATGGTTCTTAGAAATTATATTGAATACTCAAAATTACAAAAGATTTGTAAACATTTCGGTATTTTTTATATTTAAATTTCATATCTAATTTCCTATTATATTGTAATCATTTTTAAGACTTTTGTTTTCTGTTACATTGAAATTATGGAACTAAAATTATATTTAAAAAAATAGAAAAAAAAATTACTTTGTTTTAATTATATATATATAATTATATATATATAATTATAAAATCATTTTATTATTATTTATATTATTTATCTGCTTCCTCTAAATGTATTCATAGTAATTAATATCCCAATTTATGACTTAGACATTTGTTAGAATGAATCATTTGATATTATTATTGCAAACGTACGTTAATTTAATATAAAAGTGCATATGGTAATTAAAATATTTCTTCAACTGCAACATTTTGAAAATTAACAAGATCAGTATTTTCATACTATTTACCATATGTGTTAAATTTTGTTTCTCTAAATATTTATTATTAATTAACTTTGAAACCCTCAGTTAGTTCAGAAAATATGGAATTATGAATACATTTTGCATGTTTTTCTAAATATTGACCTATGAGACAACAGAATTATCTAATTAAATATTTATTTAACTTGATTTAATTATTAGTTTGTTTAAAATATTGATATATTCATTTGAATTAAACTAAATTAATATTAGTATTTATTATGAAGTATTCATATGAATATATAGTAATAAAAATTATAATTATTATTATTATTAAAAGTTGTTACTCTAACATCCACTTTAAAATACATTTCATTATTCGACAATCTCATTATCATGTTAAATAGAAAGTTATAAATATAATAAATAAATTGAACAAATAATAAAATTACTATTTTAAATTTTTATTTTAACTTCAATAATTATTCATTTTTAAAATATTTTTAAAGTTTATATATAACTATGTTTATTTTATACCCCAAATAAGTTTTAATAATTTATAAATTTTCAAATTTTCAAAACAAATTTATTTAATATACTAATTTAATTATTCAATACATTTGAAAAACAACAACATCCACATATACCCATAAAAAAGACTTTTTGAAAATAATTTTTTATTTATAAAAAAATAATTATTTAAGTTTAAATCAAAATTTATAATTTTTTTAATTTGTCTAATTTATTAATAATTTATTCTATTCTGCCTGATGTTTCTATTTAAACTTTCAAAATATATTGAAAGATGGATGTCTGAGCGGTGTCTTTTAATAAATAAATCATTTTCATGTATATTTAATAATAATAATAATAAAAATAATAATAATAATTAAGGAAAGTTTTTTATACTCCATACTTATGATTTAATTTGTTTTCTTAATTCTATTTAGTAAAACAAATAAAAATAATTTCGGATATATTAAGTTTATGGGTTCAGTGTAAAAGGAAATAAAAAAAACCGTCATTTAATATTTAAATTTTATCATGAAAATTTCATCGATAAAATTCTCTTAAATGCTTTAATATTTATTTCATACGGTTCAGAAAACGAAGTGTATTTTAACATCCTACTCTTTTAAAGCATTTTTTAATTACGGAAAGAGCTGGGGAAAATGCATCATTACCGCTCAATTACTGTTGCATTAAATTTTATTTCTGTCCATCTACTTTGTATTATAAATATTAATTCTATTTTAGGTAAGAAGATGGTTGATATTTTGCCTAATGATCTCGTACTTAATCATTAAAAACATTCGTCTCGGCCACTGACGCCATAACAGGTTTAAATCACTTAATGTAAGCATTAGTTGATCACATGATATTTAATTTTTTACTGGTTGTATTTATACTAAAACCTATATTTTATATATTTGTGAATGTTTAATAATGTTTGTATGTAGTTTTGTTCTAAAACCAATATTACTTTTGTTAGTATTTACAATACAAATATATACTTTTTTATTAAGATTATAGTGTGACTGTTATGATTCATTACTGAAAATCCAGTTCTAACAAGTATATTACTATATTAAATTATTTTAATAACTAATGGGAAACATTTACACTAGCAGGTATATTGAGATAAATGACCTTTTTCATAATTCTATTATATATAATTTCCAATTTATAACTGCTATAAACAAAAGGTATAAACATTGATTAATACATACACACATACATATTAGTGGCATACAGTCAGAAACACGTGAATAATTAAACAGAATTAGATATTAAACGCCTGGATTTATTTACATATGTTCAATACAAATGTAATCAAAATTAACATGAACATGTATTATTTCCTAATAAAAGAATCCATTTCAAACTTTATTAGTGAAATTATCTTCATGCAATATGTTATTAATCTGTATTTATCCCCTTTCAAAATACTTTTTCAGATGAATTTAAGTATATGTTTAATAAAAACAAATATATTCATATTAATAAATTTATTTTAATAATAAAATATCCTAGACTTGTCAAGAAAATGTTAACTAGAAACATAATTAAGTAAACTAAATGGAAATAATGTATGTATTGTACATCATTTTTTGATTTTAGAATGTCATAATGCCTAGGTTAAAAATTGTTTTGTAAAGATGAAGAAAGTATTTTTAACGATAATCTAAGAATGAACTAAGTTCTATTTTCACTTTATTTACTTTATTATTGAATTTTTTATTATTTTTGAGAATTGTTTGATTGATAGACTTTGTGGTGTTTTGAATTTGAGACGGAATTAAATGTAGATTTTTTGGAAATTTCTATTTTTACAAATAAATATTTCTCATTGGAATTTCTCTCCTTTTTTGAAGATTAATTATTTCAATTTCAAAATGTCTGATGATATTGCTACCACAGTAATTGACAATGGATCTGAAATGTATAAAGCCAAAAGGCGAAAATGCTCTTAGAGAAGTCTTTCCGCCTATTATCGGAAAACCTCGACATCAATGTGTTGGTTGCA
Organism: Schmidtea polychroa; assembly: GCA_959609185.1. Lineage (NCBI taxonomy): Eukaryota > Metazoa > Platyhelminthes > Tricladida > Dugesiidae > Schmidtea > Schmidtea polychroa. Next base: position 154,655 of record CAUHTR010000042.1, read on the forward strand.
ATGGACCAGGAAGATGGTTACGTAGGTACCTTGATTTCAAAATACTCCATTGAACATGGTATTGTTACTAACTTGGATGATATGAAAAACACATGACATAAATTTTACAATGGATTGATACTTGCATCAGAAGAGCATCCTTTTCTTCTTACCAAATTACTAATTCCAAAACTTGACAGTGACAACATGATTCAAATTAAGTTTGGAACATTCAATTCTCTAACTGAAAGAGACTTGACAGACTTTAGAATGAAAATTATGTTTATAGACGTTTTGGACAGCAAAATTGCTCTATAAGAAAAAGTGATTAAAATTGACAAAGTCATGTAAAAGTTAACATGTAAATTAATACATTTATTATTAAGTACATCAAGAAGATATATGAAGAGTCAATGTTTTCTTCTTATGTTAAAAGTCAAAGCTTTTATTATAAAGTTGTGTATAAAGAGAAAAAATAAAAATTTGTTTTGTTAAAATATCCATTAGAATTAATTCAATTTAAGCACTTTTCTTTCATTAAAGAATAATAAAAAATTAAACAAGAAAATAAACAAATTAAGTTATTCTAAAAATTTGCATATCTTTAAGATTTTTCTTGAAGAAAGAAAATCAAAAGAATAACTTTAAAACATGACTTTTTGCGATATATTTATAGAATTAAAACACAAAAAACAATTAGGCATTTAAAATTTTTTTCTATGCAAAAAGGAAAAGCTTCATTAAAATTGTCAATAGATTTTGCCTAATTTAAATTGACATTGTTTATATTAATCGGATTTATCAGAAATAATTTTTAAGTGATTTCAAAACAAATTTTCCTTTTTGAAAATTATAAATTTTACTATCGCATTTTGTTTCCATAATTTTCATGTTTTCTATTAAACTATAATAAATTGGCATCTAAGTAATACAGCCTAATAATATACAAAAAATGATCTTTAAATAATTTAATTTTCGGATTTTATCTTTACATAAATCCATTAAAATGAAAACTGATGATTTTAATTAAGAACTTTATCTGAGATGAATATTTGACTAATGACATTAATTTTCCAAGCATGGATTTGTTTTCATTTTTCTGTTAGAATTAATTGATGGTTTTTTTATAAATAATAATAATAATAATAATAATAATAATAATAATAATAATAATAATAATAATAATAATAATAATAATAATAATAATAATAATAATAATAATAATAATAATAATAATAATAATAATAATAATAATAATAATAATAATAATAATAATAATAATAATAATAATAATAATTATTATTATTATTATTATTATTTTAAATTATCGTTGATTCTTTTCATAAAATTATCAACAATAAATATTTTCAGTTTTTCTACACTGTAATTTTTGTCTAGTTTATCTTTCTATATTGTATTAATATCAATTTCCTACTGATTTCACAATTTAAACAATTATCCACTTGAATATGTTAAAATATCTTATTTTATTTTATAATGATATGCCAATTAATATTTTTTCAAATCTGCAGTTTCCATTCATCTATTATAAAATTACGTTATAAAAACCATCAAAATATAAAATTAATTAAGTTTATGTTATAAATGTTTAACGGCAAATTTAAAACAAATTAAAACAAAAAACAGGAAGTTTGCTTTCAGGACATAGAAATGACAGATCAACGCGATTTTCTCTATTATTACAAATCGAAATTTGTACCGATATTTTAAACACTTCAACCCGGTAACAAAATTTAAGCTACTTTTTTATCAGAACTTAACATGAAAATCCTAATAAAAATTTTTATAATATAATACTTTTCTGCAATGTTTGGATATTGATGTTCTTTTGAAAAAAAGGCTTTACATTTACTTTGTATATTGTTGACAAGTTTTTAATTTTATCAACAATTTATTTTAAATATTACAATCATTGTATAACAAATTATTGTAGAAACATGTCATAAATTATATTTTTAATGTATTATATTTGTTAATTTATGAAAATAAACTGTTGTTATATAATTATTTTGCATGTATTTTTTAAATGAAAATATTAATAAAACTTATCAAAAAACTCATTAGAAAAATTTTAAATAATTATCTGAAAAGTTATTATTATTTGTTTAATAAAAATTCATTTATGAAATAATTATACAAATATTAAAAATTAACTATAATATTCAAAAACTAATACATGAATTGTAAAAAATGCTTAGAAATAAATTAAATTAATCATTATAAAACGCTTCAACTATAATTAATTATAATTAATCTATTAATATAATTAATTATCCAATCAATCAACTGAATTTTTTCGAGCAAATATTTTTTTGATTACATTTTTTATACTTAGTGGTAAATCGACTTTTTTATAAATGACGTTTAACATAAAATGGTAGAATTAAAATACGGGTAATTTATTGATTTTAATTTTTATTCTTATATATTTTATTTTATTCTTATAGGTATTTTTGGATTATTCAAAAGAAATTCTTTAAAATTAAATTTTTGTAAAATAAATTTTCATTAGAAAAATCGATAATACAAATCAGATCGCAAAAAGATATTTCCTTTAATATATCTTGTTTAATCGCATCATTATTCGGTATATAGAAAATTCTGTAGAATTCTTTTTTTAATTTTCACTTATGATTTTTTTAAATATCATTTTCAATTAATGACTTATCTCCCAATGACAGGTAAACCATTTATCTTTACTTTGCGAATTATTCCGCAATTTTGATAAATGCATTCTCACGATTTTCATTGAAAAGTGTTCTACATAAATTAGTTAAAAAGCTATAAAAAGTAAAATATATTTAAAATATATTTAAAACAAACATTTTTTAATAAAATTATTACTATTATCATTATTATTATTATTATTATTATTATTATTATTATTATTATTATTATTATTATTATTATTATCATTATTATTATTATTATTATTATTATTATTATTATTATTATTATTATTATTATTATTATTATTATTATTATTATTATTATTATTATTATTATTATTATTATTATTATTATTATTATTATTATTATATTTTATTATTTAATATATAATTAAAAAAATTTGTAAGATGACACATAATTATAATTTCTGTTATTTATCAATTATTTTATAAAGTTCCGAAATATTGGGTCATGGATAAATGAAAACTGTAAAAATTCTTTCAGATCGTGATTTCATGGAATATTGCATTCAAAATGTTATAAATTTTTCAAATATTATTTTTCTCCCATAATTATGTTTTTTTCTGACAAATTAAGTATTTCAATTACCGACTTCTCAATACCAAATGACTTCTATCAGTTGCAGAAAAATATGAATAAATACGTTATTTTCATAAGAAAAGAAATATTGAAAATTATGATGATAGAAAAATAAACAAAACAATCATACAGTAAGTTTATTACATTTTCATCAATTGCGGAATGTTGAAATATGGAAAGTTAATTGACAATTTTAGGAAAGACGACGAAGAAACCTAGTAGAGAATAATTAATTCTTTCAAAAAATCGTGAAATATGTAAAGAAATTGTTATGGTAAAGGATTTGCGCAAAGGTTTTGAGAATAATCAGTGTTATTAATTTAAACAATTTTATAACATCACTGAATTTTTTTTCAAGAATTGTTTATAATAATTCAATATTTTAATAGTTTTGAATAAGTTTTGATAAGTGACTATATAACTATTTTAATGTGTTTTTAACAATTATGTCCTAATTTAGATTTTTGTGAAATATTATTGAAATAACTTTTGCTTGGTCGTTCAATTTATTTAAAGTATCTAAGTTATGATGTCATTTAATAAAGGGAAGAAATGTTTTAAAATTATAAAGGAAAAGAATTAAAAATTAAAATTATATATACATTATTTGTCTACATTTACCATTCTGCAGATGGCCTAAACTAACAATTCATCTGTATCGAATTTAATATACAATTTTTGCATCACTGCTCTTGGTAATTAATTGAGGTTGAGAAGATCTCCTTTATTTCTCAAATAATATGATACAATTAGAATGTAGTTTGCAAAAATATCTTATTTACAAAAGTCAATTCATCTAATTAAAAATATGTGAATTATTTAAAAAATAATAATAATAATAATAATAATAATAATAATAATAATAATAATAATAATAATAATAATAATAATAATAATAATAATAATAATAATAATAATAATAATAATAATAATAATAATAATAATAGAAATAGTATTCATAATGCAAAAACTTCAAATATTTTAAGTCTGAAACTGTTTTCAAAGCTTTGTTAGATTATACACTTATAAATGCAGGAAAATGTAGTCAACAGTCATTTAAATCATTTATAAACCTAAGACTATAATTTTAATCTAAGTTAAGAAGTAAGAAGTGGCAGGACCCTAACAGTGCTTTGATTTAGAAAACGGTTTATAAGGATTTCATTTTCAATGGCTTATTTTTTGTTGGCTTACCCATGTCTTTGGTGACAGAGTATTTATATTGTAAGTGGAATGACATTTTTCACTCCACAGTTAATCAAAATCAGAATTCAGGCCAATTTGTCATAAAAATAATTTCATTTAAATAAAATGAAAACTTGATAACTATAACATAAAATTTTACAAATAAAGAAATTAATTGAATTAATATTGAAAGTTTCATTATGTAATTAATTAACCAATCCGCTTTGTTTGTACCATTTATGTTTTAAATTATCCTAAAATTCTTTCATAAATATAAAGTGATTATAATTAACCAATGAGGAGTAAAAAAAAGAAATAAAAGTGAAGATGAAAAAGCATATGGAAGAATATTTTTACTCAATGATTTTATATGAATTCAGAAGAGCTTATTATAAACAAATATGTGATAAAGAATAAAGTTTATTATTTATTTTGTTTCTTTTCTTTTGTCAAAATTTTTATATGTTAGTTTTTTGATACCTAGTTGGTTGATTTATGATTATTATTATTATTTTATACAACAATTTAAATCATAAAAATGTGCTAAAAAATTTCATTACCTTAAATATTTTTTTAATTTTTCAGTCGATAGCGTTTATTTAAAATATATTACTTTACTTTATTTAATTACATTACCCAAAATTCATATAAAAAATTACTTTACTTTTTTAATATATTACCTTAATTTTTCAGTCGATAGTGTTTTTTTAATTATAATACATTAATTTAATTTACTTCTCTTATAATATCTTAATTTGCTTTTTAAATTTTAATATAATATTAATTTACTTATTTAAACATGACCAAATATGCATGAATACTTTTTTGCCTAAATAAAATACTGAGACATGGATTTCTTGTAAAATATACCTGAGGCCAAAATACCACTCACTATAGTGTGTTCTTTACATTGACATAACTATGTGGCCCTCTGTCATATATAGAAAAAAGCCTGAAACCAAAGCAGGCTTTACTATAGTCAGAGTTTCACATTGACGTAAAAACCATTGCATTATAGTGTTACAAAAAATATTATGTAACTGATAATTTTTAATTGAAATTATATAATCCAGATTAATCCATATTAAATGATTTAATCCTGGGTGAGAGGGATATGTGCCAGAGAGTCACAAACTACCTTTGTAAATAAAATAATAAATCAAAACATTTTCTTCAAATAAAGAAATACTTTTTTTTTAATTTTAGTAAAAAAGATACTTTAGTACTAGACATTGCAAAGAAATTGCAAGAATTTGATAAAGAATCCGAAAAATAAATCAAAATAACTTGAAAAAGGCAGTGCCGAAAATTCGTGAATATCAAAAAACATCGATATCTTTACTAATTCATTGTCGATTGTTTTATAAGTACAAATATAAAGAAGAAATGACAAGAGTCAATGTAAATTATAATTTTGGTAAAACTGTATGATCTGAATGATAGCAACTTGGAGTCCAATTGTCAATTTCATGTTGATTTCTATTCGTTGTATTTGTGGGGGGGTATATAAAGTGCAAATTATATGAAAATATGGAATTTATCTGAATATTACCACTTTTACTTGGTATGGCTATCAAAAAGCAACTTCAGAATAATATTCCATTATTTTCATTTATAATACATTTTAATTACATTCATTTTTTATTCACTTGGTAACATTGACTCAGTGAGGTTAGCTGAGTTATCATTATAGGTTTGAAAGGGGAATGTAAAAATTATATTTTGTTGAATTCTTACTTATCACATATAGGTCATTTTTATGTAATGACATTTAAACTAACGTTACATTATTTGATGATCAATTAAAAATATGGAATAAAAATATTTTATTAACCTCTAATAAAATATAACAATATTTATTTCCCTATTAAATATTACAATAAGGTGAGAATGGTGAGTTCACAAAGATTTTGGAATAGCAGATGCTTTACCTCGAGTAAAGGGGTATGAGTTTTGTGATAAAGTTCAGTTATTCATTTCAGGCGCAAAAAACTTCAAGCATCCTTTTTTGTTAGAAGAACCAAATTCTAAAAAAAATTAGTTTTCTTTTATTTAGTCCATGTTAATGTTAAACTTTTTATGTTTAAAAATTTTAAATAATTAATCATAATCTAATTAATTAAGCTTTTCTTAAAATTTTCTTAATTTTTCCTTAAACATAATTTATATTAATATTATTTAAATTTAAAATTAAAAACAATTTTACGTTTTATAATTTGCTTTGTTTAAATGTAATTATATGGAAGCTTTTTGTTTCAAACAATACAATAAACGTTAATTAAATAATTGAAATTTTTCCAATTATAATTCGAAAATTGATTATCCCAAAAGAAAATAGAGAAAATCCAAGAGAGAAAATGCAGAATAATATTTGCTTTTAAACTTGACAAAAATTTGGTAAAAATGAAAGAATGCAATCAATGTTATTTTGAAACAGCATTTCCATTCAAAAACACATGTATAATCTCAATTAAGTCCTGAATGAAACGGGAAATTTTCCCTTGATAAATTCATAGCAACTTATTAATGATTTAAAAATTAGCTGTTGTAAAATAAATTTTCCCAATGTTTTCAGTTTGTGTTTTATCAAGACGTTTTTGTTTTATATTGGATAGCTATATCAGTGTATGTAAAAAAAATTAGCTTTTAGACAAGTATGTTTACAATTTTTTTATTACAAACTATTGTAATGTCAATTTTGTTTATACAAACTTTTTTACTGATCCAATTTAATTTTTTTAATGTTTTTAAATGCATGTATAATAATATCAATTAATAAAATTTAGTATTAGTGTATTTATTTACACTGTCTATGGAGTTGACTATTCTGGTTTTTGTATCTAACATTTGTGTGAAATAGATATAAATCAGAAGGGCTGATAAAATGGATACCTATGAATATTTATTTACACTAATATTGACTTTAAATATTTTTATGTTTAAATTATCCATTTCTGAGAAATTAAAGAAGAAGATTATAGATACCAAAAATTAAAAGATTAAAATTTTATGATGAAACTTTAAATTTCTTTATAAAACAAAATAATACTAACAGTTTAGGATTGAAATTTAAAGATTTTCAGCTATTCTGATGATAGAAAGTTAGAAAATTAAATAATAAAAAAAATAAAAAGTTACTTTTAGTTGGTTTATTTATTGATTTTTGAAAAATTGCAACCAGTTATTATTTGTTTATTTAATTACAAGTAATGTGAATGGGTAATTATTTATCTAACAAAAGGTTTTTCAATTTGTTATAATATTAATTTATTAACTGTAATTGGTAACTGTAAATGCACGTTTAAAATGCCAAAGCTGTGATAAGATGGTGCCTGAAAACCCTTAGAGTAAAAATGTTAAGTTTAAACAACACGATGATGTCGTAATACTGTTAATGTCGTAACATCAGGGCCGTAACAAGGGTGGTGCGAGCGGTGCAGTCGCACAGGGCGCAAACCTGAAATGGGCGCAAAATTGGAATGTAACATTTTTTTAATGTTACCAAAAAATAACAAAATATAAATAAATTTATTATCAAATGGCCTGCACAAAATAAAAGACACACTAACTAGCCTATCTTTACCATTGCTGATAGGACTGGTCCATTAGCGTGTTTTCGTAGGTGTGTATTTTGAAAAATGTTAGTCCACAAAATGGGCTACAGTCATTTTTTCAATTAGCAACAGAATTTTAAGAGCATTACTACCTATTATAATAACTGGATATGAATACATAGTTAACAACCTCAACATGAATATTATAATTATTATAGTAGGCTGATTTGAATTCGGGTTTTAGGTTCGCCAGATATATGAACCGCACAGGGCGCAATAATGCCTTGTTACGGCCCTGCGTAACATATAGCTATGTTTGTACATTTTTATTTACTTATTTGTTGTGTATTTTAACAATGCCTGTGAATTTTATTTTATTATAATGCTATTATTTATAATTGTATTTTTTTATTTTAAAGTAATGAAATTAATGTTTACTCCCATTTTCTTTTTAATGAAAAATGCTTTTCTTTCATTATTATTTGTAATTTTAATTTTTGAATTTAAATATTTAAATTTGAATTTCATCAATTGTTTTTGCAATAATAGTATTAATATTTATTTTACGATAATAATACTCAAGAATCAGGTAGTAATACTATATAGCTATTATTTCAGTAAAATTTTCAATCAAAAGGAATTTCATTGGATAGTTTTTATCCAATCAGAAATTATAGTAACAATATTCAATATTTCAGGATATCACTCAAACTATTTAACTTAGGCAAATTCGCTGCGCAAAAAAAATGCGTATTAGGATCAATTTAAATATTTAAAAATTAATGTTTCAGTGTTAAATTAAAATTGTTATGGATAATATTTAGTATTGTATTTATTATAATAGGCATGGGAACCAAAATGAAATTGTATAACTCTTGTTTTAACTCCGACTTTAGAAGCTTGGTATGCAGTCCGTGATATTTTTATATTATGTTCTTTTTAATTATTTCAAAATTAAAAATACCCAACTTTTAAATAAACATTTTTTGACATACGTTTGAGATTTGAATATGTAAGAAATTACATTAATTCTACAGAAATTAAACAAAATTTAAGATTTTTTAATATTATTTTTTATTCATCATATATTGAAAATAGTGTTTTTTAGTAGTTGGGGTAACAATGAAGAAATTAGTAAATTTGTGATTATTAGTGAAAAGGAATACATGTTACTTGACCTTTTAACAAGGAAATTTATTTTATGATACATACAGTGAGTATATTTAGTTCTATAGGTTGACGAATGATTTTGTGATACTCATAGTGTATAATAGTGTATAATAGAATATTACCTCTTATACAATAGAATTATTTTAATCCTTTCCACTCATCTTGGCAAAAGTTCTCGACAATTCATCTTTTGCCTTAGGACTTATTATTGCAAGAATGTTTGCCACATTTTTAAAAAACTATTTCTACTACTTCCAGCGGCAGAAAATCAGTCAATATTGAATGTGTTTCCACATAGATTCTTTAAATTCCACAAAATTCTCTAAATTAAATATGAGTGGAAAGGGTTACTGATATGTTAATACATTTGTTGTATAAAAATTATATAAATCATTAACTATTATAAAAAAACAGTTTTCAAGTTTCATCTTTAGTATTTATATCGACTGTACGTTGGTAATAAAAATATATCTACTTCATTGTTTATTATAAGAACATTTTTCTACAATTTCACTACTGATTATTTTATTGAAGACTATAAAAGACAGTGCCGAAAATTTGTGAGTATCAAAAAACATCGATATATTACTGATTTATAGTCTTTAAGCTCTCTTTTCAATAAATTCATTGTATAAATTAAACTTTTAAATTAAATTTGTTGTGATTTTTTAAATTTTTTTAAATTAATTAAAATTATGCTTATTATCTTTAAATCTATCTGGGAAAAGAAAATTGAAATTTTCCGCAGGTTATTAAGTCCTCAAATGAAACGAAATTAAAACGTCAAATTCCTATCGAGACATGGTAAATATTTACATGAAAACAACAAAATTACAAAGGTTGTTTTTTGAGAAAATTTTAAACTGTGTACATATCCATTGTCATTTTTAATACAATTAAACTACGATATCGCATCTGTTTTACAATATTTACACAATAATTTCTGCCTGAAAACTTTCCTAATTACACATTTGCATTAATTATACATATATGTTTTGTTTTCCTTTTAATTGATGAAATATTTCACAATGATTAATAAAAAACAATTATCATTTAATTAAATCTAATTAATTTAAAATTTTTAAAATTCTTTTTAAATGTTTTGAATTCATAATTTGCTAGATTTATTTATTTTTGTTCTTTTAATTTCAGGATCAGTTAAAGAGTTTGAAGCTAATGGAATTAATCTACATAATAAATTCGTGAGAAATGTTTATTTTGAATTTGTTATTGATTTTTTGGAGTGAAATTGATTAATTCACTAAATTAATGATGAAAACGATATTGATCGTGAGATTTAGTGAGATTTGCAAAAATCAGAGAACTGTTTAATGTTTTTTGTAATTTTAATTTATGCTATTTTTGTATTAAATATTGATTTTTTAAATATTTATTTTAAAGTTTTTGGAAAAAAATAAGTGGATCTGGTATTTTTCCCCGATTGGAAAAACTGTATTTTTTCACCTATTTTTTACAAAAAGAATTAAAAATTATTAATAAATAAAAAATAGTATTAAATAAAGAATACATAAATAAACATATTATCGAATTAAATTTATTAAATTAAAGTCTCATCATTCTTCGTATTCGTCGTTTGAGTTTATTCCACAACGATTTGATTTTCTGAGTATTAACTCCGTTAACAGGGATTACAAATTTTATTCTGTGTTTTACTGTTTGGTTTCCATATTCTTAATTCGATAATTGATTGTAAGCCCGCCATTCATCACCCCAAATCATAGAACCAGGACGACAAACACTTCTTATAATAGGAAGCAATACACTTGCAAACGGTAATATATTCATAAAGGCATTAAAATTAGTCCGGATGAAATACTTTCTGAATTAATGAAGGACCAAAGACGAATAATTATTATATTGTAATATACTCTATGTAATATACATTCTAAATAATTAATAATAAATTTGTTAATTATCTTAAAATATATTTTTTTCTATTTTACCGTGCCAACTTTTAACATTGCTCGATGAATTGCAATAATTAATAATTTTGCCCCCCCCCCCCCAAGCTGAAATCATAGATGCGTTACAGGTTACATCATAAAACCTATGTCAAATGAATATTAATCCATATTTAATTATTTTACTGGAGGTATCTAACTTTGTGTACACAAATATTTTCTTTTTCATTCGATATTACCTTTATCATCCATTCTTTTGCAGTGTCCAACACTTTTAGAATTTGATAGTATTTCATTCAGAAATAAATCTTTGTAAAAAGTGAATATATTTATAATTTTTGTATATTTTAAAGAAACATTTTAATAATCTTTGCTCATTTTTATTGAAAAAAAGGTTTGTTTTTTATAACAAAAATATTGCACAACGCAATTATTTACGGTGGTACAATACGCTAGTCCTGACAATACTGACAATTCTTTATCACACAAAAGTGCAATACTGTAGATATTCAATTTGTACAATATACATTTAGATTGTTTTTATTAAGTAAAAAAGAATTTAATTTAAAAAAATAATATAAAAAACCGCCCAATAGGCTATGTCAGCCATGAATTAAAATGGGAATTTTTTGGAGTGGTACTGAAATGTCATCAAGGCGACTGAACAAATAAAACTAATTGTTTCCTTAAATTCAAAAAGTGAATTTATAATTTTAACAAAAAGTAAAATACTATGAAAATAATAATAACTTCCCAATGTTTACTAAAATGTTTTACAATTTACAAAAATATCCTAAATATTCATGAAATATTTATCACCTTTATTATTTGTGCCGTTTACGATTTTGACGTCAATGTAAAATACTAATAATTTGACATTTTGCGCTTATATGAATTTTATTTTTAAACAATGTGGGAAAATTTTGCTTCTTGATTAAAATTTCTTATTCTCTATTTTTGTTTATAATTTTCTCCACATGGAATAGATTACAGATGATGTGTACGTTTTCTCTTTTGTTCTCTTTTTTGATGAATATGTAAACTATTATTGCATTATGTTTATGAAGGATATTGTATTCCAAAAAGGCTGATAAGTTTTTGTATTTATAAATATCACTTTTTCTACAAAACCTGGTAAAGGAATGGCTTTTATCCTTTTAACCCTTTGTAAATATACATAGTATTTCTTAAGCACTTTACTATCAAAATTCCAAAGAAGCTTAATGTTTGGATGTTTTATTGAGCCATGGGTGGAACAAATAGTTTCATCATGAAAAATTAAAATTTTTCTGCATTTATGTTACTGTTATTTGTATCCGCAAATATTTTGTTCTCATTTCTAAAAGTACAACAAAAGTTGTCACTTTTTAATTTTCCATTTTTATTATGAGTGCGGGAAGAAGTTTTACATTTGTCTTTCTAAAAACATACTTTTATTAAGTAAGAACTTTTTATTTATGTCAGTTAGCGTTGCGATTATATTTTATCCGTGAATAATTTTGTTTGAGTATTTCTCAGATTATGCACTGAGAAAATCAATTAATTTACTCATTTGTTTGTTTATATTTAATTCCGATTGTGGAAAGGGTACAGGGGAAGTATTTCTGTGAAATTGACAGGGAGAAATAGAAAATAATTTGATGGATAAATGTCATTTTTTATAATAAGTTTTCGCTTTATTTTTTTCGATATTGAATTTCAGTCTATTAAAACAATAATTTCCAAAGTATTCGAGTTGGAATTTAAATTAATTTTATAATGTCATCGATGAAATTTATTCTGTTGAACTAATGCATTTTAGATATTAAAACAATTTTATATAATTTCATTTTTGTTTTAATATATACATATATACGACTGAATCATTTATGGTTTTGTTTCATAAATAATTATTTTAATGATTATCAAAGAAGACAGAGTAAATTACAGATGATTTATTAACAATCAGAAAAGTCAAAAATCAAAGATTTATTATATCATAATTTAGGATTTTTCAAATATTCAATAATAGACAATTTTTAAGGATGAATTTATTTATTTGTTTCAATTATCTATTTGCTTGATGCATTGATTTTTTTTATTTTCTGTGTTATTAATTTATATTAAAATATAAATAAATTATTATTTCATTAAATTATAGTCATTAATTTATATTTTGTGGTACCCGTGTTTCAATGAAATCTCACAAATATGTTTCCATATTATTTTTGATTTTTAAATTTCATTGTATATTGTTTTAATAAAATGATATTTTATCCATAAATTTGATTACAGTGATTTTGTAAAAAAATACATTGTATTAATAGAATTAATAGAACATTAATAGAATAAAATTAAATGTTTTAAAATAATTAATCAATTAAATTTACACATTTAAATTTTGTCATATTAAAATAATTAATTAAAACAAAACGCTTTTATGCCAGTATTTTTCTGCTTGGATTTTTAACTAGATGCATTAAGTACTATAAGTAATTTTTATTACATTATTGTTTAACATGTCATATCAATATCTCCCCTAAAGCAATTTTCACATTTTACAGCTTGAGAATGCATTTTCTTCATATCTAACATTTCCTTTAGATTATTTTCAAGTAAAAGATGAGATTATGTGAACAAAATTATTGTCTGCCATTTTCAAAAGAGTTAAAAACCGTTTACTGAGCTAATTTCTTTTTCACTCTTCATAAAATCTTTATCTTTCCATAACTTATTCTTACATGGCTTACTCCGAGGTTTTTAAACAACCTCTGAAGGAGTTCATTAAAAAAATAACGATTATTTTAAAAATTCGGCTCAATGAAGACCACGCTTTTTATTCTTAACAAGTAAAAGTGGACTGTTGGTAAATTTCAGTTAAAACGTGTTGCCTTGTGAGTCCTAGAGCTAGTTCCTTAGGTTAGAAAGATTTCAATAGCCTATAAAGGTTGAGTGTTTAACTTAACAGTGCCTACTATATAATAGCATATCACTTTTTTATCATATGTATTTTTTTAATTTAAATTATTTTTGGTAATATAATAAAAAGATTGGATATTTGGTAGAATTTATTTTGATAAAAACTAGATTGAGATTAAATGATAGATAAAATATTGTCATGCAATTCTATAATGGATCAAATTAAGTTGAATTGACATAAACATTTATTATATAAATACACAGTTTGATAAGTAAGACAAATGATTTTTTAAAACATCTATTTTATCATTTCAACGTCAATCAGACGTCTCTCAAACAATAGGCCTAATAATATTTTGTGAAATATCTTCTTATCTGCAATTTTATTTTATTTTATTATTATGTTTTATATAACTAATTTAATTATTCCACCGACTCACTGTAATTTTTTAAAATATTTTTTTCAATTTTTATTATGTCAAATAGTTTTTTTTAATATGAGATAATGTTTTATTAATTAATTTATTATTAGTTTGACATAAATTAATTTTAAATTCGATTTTAATTGGTGAACTAAGTTAATAATTTAAAAAGATGTATTTGTTACCAATTCATTTCACATATTTTCATTGTCCATAGATGGCAAATTAATTTCTGTTTAACACAAATTTTTAGTATTGCCTTTATCAAATGTTATTGATAATGGAAGTGATGAAGACACTTGATAAGAGAAGTGACGGAAATTTGATCATAATTAAAATAAATTAAGTATCAAAAGAAAACTGATCTAAACAGAAACTAAAGGATTTTACTGATGTTAAAAGAAAATCAATTAAGTAGATTATTTAATTTTCACTCCCTATTGATTTATGGTGGGCCTAAATTTTATAAAACTGATGAGATGAAATAAGATTAAAATAATAAATTGCATTATAAGTGTGACAATAATTTCTGTTATATTTAGATATTCAGTATCCATTAAAGGTAAATTAATAATAAAATTTTATTTCAAAAAATACCCAAATCTTAGTTTTAATCCAGTATTATTAAAACAAACATTCCATCTTTTGAGACGCTTTTCATATTCAGCCAATAATTCTAAAAATACACTGTAGTGATCTTTATCAAATAATCATATGTCAATAATGGTGACTTAATGAATATTATAGTCAACGATAATTCAAGCATCTTGTTTACATATTTTGTCGATATCCTATTCAACATCTCTCTCATATGGCAATGTATCATATCAATTAGACATTTTAAAACAAACTTCAAATCCTTATTTGATTACCACAGGATTTATTTATGATTCTTGTTTTATATACTATGTCGATTTCGTACCAATTTATCAATGCGTTTAAAGAAATTAAATCAAATAAATGAATAAAAATGGTGTAAAATCAACTAAAAATCCAATTCAAAATCATTTTTTGTAAATAAGTTTATTAAGAAATTGATGTAAATATTTATTAAAAAACAGTTGTTTGAATATTATATTATAATAAATCTTCTAAATGTTAATTTTTGTGATAAAATTGATATTTATTTATATAATGTAAAAAACCTATTCGTAATTTGTTAAAAAAGTAATAACTTTCTTTCAAGAATTTGGTTTAAATTCTAATCGCAAATCATATGACTATTATTAGCGCTATCCAGATTTTGCAACTATTCTTATCACTGTACTCCCTTTTTTACATACACCAGGAAATCAACGACGAAACTGTTGTTAAAACTAATTACAATACACTTTTATTCAATAATTTAATAATTCCCCAATTATCAATTTTAAAATTATTCTTAAATCTTAAAATAAATCTGCAAGTTGATTTTCTCTTCATCACTTTTATAAACATATTTTTACATTTTAAAATTGCGTTGTAAAAATATTATAATTAATAATAATAGTTTATTTTGCATGTTTACAATATAATACAAATCAAAAAGTAACACAATATATAATGCAACTAAACTCCAACAGCAAATTAATGTTTCTCTATTATTTTTGTAACCAATTAATATATATGTATATAATTAATTAAAATTAAAATTTTATTATAAGATAACGCCATTCAAACATTCTTTTCACGATATATTTCGACAGTTTTCCTGTCATCATCAGGTGGGATATAATAACTAATTAAATTAAGGATTTTAAACAAATTTATTAATTATATATAAAAAATTTTTTATTTAATAAAAACATTTAATTATTTTTAAAAAATTATACTTAAATTAAATATATTATTTTTTTAAAATTTTAGCATTCAAAATTTAATTTAATAATTTAAAAATTTTTATTAATTATTTAATTTAATACAACAATCAATGCATACAATATAAAAAAACTTATTTAAAAATACTCAAAACACAAGTATTTACTGCATTCTGCACATTAATTTTCGGATTCAATGATTTTATCAACAACGCCTCACAAATCACACGTTCCCAATAATTATCGAAATTTTTTAATAAAATTTTAAAATCAGACATACCTATTTTAATCTTACAACCCTTATTGTGCTCACCAATATGGGTCAAAGCCTTCGGTCTACAATGTTCTCGAGCTCGAATACAGAGATGACGGGAAGTCTCTCCAATGTATGTGGCATTACACCAATTACATGTAAACTGATAAACGAGATCGGAACACAATTCGACCGGAGTTTTTGACTTATTAATAAACATATTGCGTACTTTCCATGAAGTTGACACTATCCTATAGTTTAAATTCCCTAACTGCTTTCTTATCTTCACTTTATAATCATTAAAACCTTCTGATTACGGCAATACTAACACAAATTTAGGCTTATCATCCTTGCTCACACTATTTAATTTATTTAACTCATCAGACTCACACACCTCTACAAAATCACACCCAGATTTTAACTCATCAGACTCACACATCTCAACAACATCATCACACCAAGATCTTATAATTAAATCATTGCCATGTATGTTTAACTATTTATTCTAAAATTTTATTCATATTTATTCATTTTCAAATTTGGAAAATTTCATAGACATTTTAGAAATTTTAATTTGAAAAGAAAATCAGATTTCAAAGTGCTAAATGAATAATTTTTTTATTTTATTTTTTTTATATTAGTGACAATTTTAATTAAAAATGATCAAAGTCACTTGATTTCCATCATTCCGTAAATCTCTTTACTTAATTACTGGAATTTCAAATAAATTATACCAAAACATACACTCAAAAGTTTAATAATTATTATCTGTTAGTTAAAACAAATCGAATTTTAACAATAAATAAATGTATTGTTACTATCAGATAATACAATAAACACTAAAAGAAATGGTTTCAAACAATTGTTTGGAGTATAGGATAAAATAAAAAATAAATAATTGTAATAATTTATCTTCATCAGATTGATAACCGTTATTACAAAAAATGCAACTAAATCTGTACATTCAAAAATTATGTCGAACAATACTGCAAACATTTTACTGTTTTGTAGAACTGCCGAAATGGTAGCCGTCCATATATATTTTATATGAGACTTTGTTGGTCTCAATAAATTTTATGTATATACAATTACTTCCTACAAAATATTTCCTTTTATATATTACATTTACATTTCTAGATTTTGAAAATCTTTCTTTAAATACTTGCGAATAGAACCTAATCCTTAACGTAGGGTAGCCATGAAAATTATAAATAGAAAACTAATAATTCTTCGCAATATATATTTTAATATAATAGCACTAAGTTGGCTTTTGGTTTTCAAATGTCTTGTTAATTAAAATAAAGATTTGATTATGATATTTGAAACGGCCTGTTTAATGGAGTTATCAAATCTGGCATTGATGAGAATCAAATAAGCTTGAAACTAGCCTTCCCTTGGAAATCACATTGAATACCAGTTTAAAAATTTTATTTAATAAAATAATTGAGACTCAAAAGTTCATAAGCTATTACTAAGCTATTAATACAACACGTTTTAAAGAATCCCATTTACCAAGAAATTATTCGCCTACATAAAAACAAATGTATTAAATGATAATTTTGTGCAGATTAATTGCCTTGTCCTTCCTCAATTATAATTTAGCTGATGTTTCATTCTTCATAATTGATTTTTTTTATTTTATTGTACATGATGATAATTGTAAAATTAGAGAAATCTTTAAAAATAATATTTGGTATAAAATTTTATAAATTTACAACTTTTGCAAATTGCTGATATTTATAACATTATGAGTCCATAAAAAATATGGCAATATTTACTGTAGAATAACTTGTAATTTTTGGCAGAAAGCTTTAAAATAGTTTGAAAATAAATGAAGCGCGATAATAATATCAATTTTATTTTCTTCAGAATGGTTTGGCAATGAAAATTAAGAAAATATTTTTAAACTCGCATTAAATTATTATAAACTGAATAAATTTCTATCTCTATTTTGATGACCACTTTTACCAAAATTTCTGGACAATTACACTCTAATAATTTCTCAAAATTATACTAAATAACATGTAAAAATAAATAATTTCGTAAAATGAAATTCAATTTATATTTCTTTTTTTAAATTTAACTTCAAATTATTTTAACTAAATTACCCTAAATGGGCAATATTATCAAATATGTGTATGTAGAAAAGAAAATTGCTGAGCCTAATTGAGTCACCTTTTCAATTTTGTGATAACCGAGGTGTTCATAAAACGAAATGTGAATTATTAAAATATGCGATAAAATTTACAATAAATATAATGAAATAAATATGGTAATTATTTAATTATTATAAAGTACCACTGAAATACAATATATTTCGATAGTCTCACTGTCATCATCAAGTATTATAGAAACAACTATATATATTATGCATTAACTAAACAAATTAAAAATTATAATTATTTTAATTCTTATGATATAATTGAAATAGCTAAATAATCAATAAAACTATAATTTTTTTTTAAATTTTAAAACCTAAATTATTTAACATATCAATAAACTATTTCAAAATATTCAAAGTACAACTGCATTTGTACATTAAGTTTTAGAACAAGCGATTTCATAAACAGCTCTTTACATATTTAAAGTTCACAGTTATTATTAAAATAATTTTAAAAAATTTCAAAATTTATATATGTTATATATATATTGCTATATATCAGGCTAAGAATCGTATTAATAACAACTAAATGAAAATAAGAAACAAATTATATATATATATATATATATATATATATATATATATATATATATATATATATATATATATATATATATATATACCGTCACATTTTGATACTTTGTGAACTTCTAAGTTTTTTATAATTCAATAACGTTACCTTTTTTCATGACCTTAGGATAGTTTAATGTAATATTTAAGATTGGGATTTTCTATCATAAAACCCAAAGGTCTTAAAGTGTGAATAAATGTAAAATTAAAAGATTTTAAACTAATTATATGCTCGTTTTATTTTACATTCGTTTTCGTAGCATTTAACTTCGAAAAATAGATGTTTACTAAATATTACAAATTAAATATAAATTGTTTAAATTTACAATTATTTTCAAATCAATTATTTTTTGAATAATAAAATATGCTTTGTTCCATTTTTATTGTAATAAATTCTTTTAAAACTTTATTAAGCAATGTCAATAATAATTATTTTGTTTTAATTATTACAATTTTAAGTGACACACGAGAAATATTAAATGTCAAATGTTTATGGAAACCAGTCGAAAGTTGAAATCAGGAAAATATTCTGACTAATATTCTGAAAACCTATTTTCAAACTGTCCTTATTTTTTTCAAATAGAACAATTATTTATAAAATTTTTTAGAAAGAGTTTGAATTTTTATTTGGATGTTTTTATTTATTATAAATAAATTTAAGACACATTTTAATCGTTTATTATGTATTTTCTTAAACTAAAAATTTCATTTCTGTTGTTCAGGAAAATAGATGGTTTCTTGAAAATGACAGAAAAAGAGCAATTTTTATGGAAATTTTAAAACAGTCACTCAAGTTCTTTCACTAAATGTTTATCCAATAAATAAATAATAATATAATATTTTGAAAATTCTATGAAATAATTTATAATTTCTTAGCACAAAAAACTGGAAATGTCCAAAAAGAATAATTTGTGGAAAATTGTATGATGATTATTAAAATTAGTCATTAATTTCTTTTATTGTATAATAAAAAATAATACAATAAATACATTTAAAGAAGTTTAATATTTATACACTTCAGGAAAACTTTCAATATTTTTTTTAATTAAAATAAAGAATTTATATTTTAAAATAATCTTTTAAAAATATATTTATAATTCATTTCAATTACTTTTATTAAAAATTAATTAAGTCTATTTCTACAAAATGATTTTCATCTTTTAATTTTACATTTTTTTAAAATTTTTTAATTGTAAATCGCCAAGGTGATTTAACTACTTCCTTGGTATCTTATCTTTCATCAATATTATACTATTTAACCCATTAGCTTCCCTGATCCCCAAATGGGATTCGGATGTTTTATTTTTTGTAATATTTAAAATTTAATTAATAAACGCTTTACAGTTTGCCATCCTGTACAAATATACTAAACAAAACTATCTACATATATGACAAAATTTAAAAGAAATTTATCAGTTAATAGAATTTCATTTAATTTTGACAAACCTCTGTCAGGATGATATGGGGTTTTCATGCGTCTAGTTTAAAAAAATGTACTAAATATTTAAATATGTGATAATAATTAAATTATGAAGTCTAATTAAAAAGTTCTTTTTTTCAATCCCGGCTGAAATTAGACCTCTCGTATTAAAAGCTCTAAACTTGTCTGCCATTAGAAATTGCGTAAAATATTCAATCACATTGTTGCAGTCTGATTTGTTGCAAATTGAATTTATTGAATATTGCAAAAACAATAATTTCTTAATACATTTTATTTATTTTCAAAAATAATTTTATTACCCATATTCAATTTTGATGCAAGAACTCTTAATATTTGGTAATTTTTGGTGTACTATATTTACATTATATAAATAAATATTTGTTATTTATTCTTTCTACTAATTATGTAGATTTTGCAAATCCTTATTAAAACAGTTTTTTATTAAAGAGGCAGCAAATCTAAGTTTGACAAACATCACATTAGGATTCTAAAATGCCTGGAATCTATCAAAGACTTTCTAAATTACTTGGTCTTGAAATTGTTATTCCATACACATTAAGACTTTTTATCAATTATAGTAGTCATCTTAATCCATCCTGGAACCCTTCAGTGATGTGTAAACCCTACTAGACATACTTTAAATGGTTAAATATCTTTTAAATTTAATCTTATGCTTAAAATTAATCCTTAAAAATCCACCTTAAAGGTCATTTGATATCATAAAGCAATAAAAATGCAAGAATAGGAATTAAAAGTTACAACTTTAATTATTACATTAGAAACGGAATGTAAATCAGTCACAAGTTTCGTCGTAATTGGTTTAAATTAAAAGATAATACTCAAAATGTTTATTCTCAAGATAAAAGCAAATGTACTTCTATTTCTCTGTACTGTCAAAAACATATAATAATATTTGACAAAATAAATATGATGCATATAGGAGAAAAGAACTAAGATCAAAAAGATTTACCTAATTTTATTCTGTAATTTAGATTATAGAATATAAATAAAGCTTGTTTGAATTATTTAAAAAATAACTAGTACATCATTTTTCTTCATATTTAATGTTTACCATTCACAAGTTAATTCATTTTCATTCATATTAAATCCACAAAACATAGGTTTCTCGTTGTAAGGATTCGGACGTATTGAGTAGAATATTAACTTTTATTATTACTATTTTATTCTACACTTAAATATTAGGATTAGATTGATATTTTTAATTATAAATTTTGTATTTTTCTTTTATGTTTCCTTAATTTTATTATAAATTCTAAAAATCACTATTAATGAAATACTTTTTTTTTAAGATTTGTATTATTAATTCGTGTGCCTAAAATTCGTCAATATCGATATCTTTACTGAATCGTAGTCAATTTTTTAATAAATACAATGTCATTTGAGACGAAATCAGAGGTTATTATTATTATCAGAGGTATTATTATTATTATTATTATTATTATTATTATTATTAAATAAATGCAAACAAAATACATAAATTAATAATATAATTAACAACCAAAAAGAAAATTTTAAAAACAAATGTTTATACGTCTTAAAAAGTTTATAATTTGGGAAATAATTAGGAAATAATTCTAAATAATATATTTAATTGTACAAAATAGTTTTGAAATAATTAAAATAATTACAAGATAATTTACATCATGAATGACTCATTTGAGGAGTTTGGGAAAGAAGCAGTATTAAAATAGTGAAAGAAACCCATATAAAGAGTTATCATAAGTGAGTTATTCATATTTTCTGATCATAAACAATGAGAGTGGTAAATAATACATTGATATGTAACTTATACTATTTTTAGAGTGTTTACGTTTCTATGATTTTTATCAACATTTATTTTTTGTTCTAATAAACAAATATCTATTAATATATAAATGTATATTTTACAGCTTAGAATAAAATATTATCAATTTTGTTTTATTATATTCATAATTGATTTCATTTTTGATAAACTTTGTGAATTTCATGTTTTCATATAAAATGTAAACTTCATCTAATTTAATATTACACAATACAAGTTATTGAAATATAAATATTTTATACAAAATAAATATTCATAATAATAAATTAATATATTAAAAGTTTTATTTTGATTTATTTTATTTTAAAATAATGAAAAGAAAGAAAATGGAAATAAAAGCAAAGATCAAAAAGCATTTGAAAATTGAAACAGCTAAATTCCAGGAAATTGAAAGGGACTATTTTTAAAATCAAAGGTTTCTTCATTTTATTAAATGCATACTTCACTGCAAAATTTTATTTAATTATTATTTAATTGTTTAGCATTTAATCAATGCTAATAGCAAGAAATCAGCACTTAACTATACTAATAATAATAATAATAATAATAATAATAATAATAATAATAATAATAATAATAATAATAATAATAATAATAATTAAAATATTATTATTATTTTTAATATTATGATAACTTTAACAAACGTATTACACTGAAATTATTATTGCAACCAAATCTCAAAATCTGACAACGACACAGCTGTTAATGAAACTAAAATTCGCTTTCAATTTTATTTATAAGTAAACTAACTTAACCAATTTAAATGTTAATTTTCTCCTATTGATTAAAACAACAAATAAATTATTTATCTGTTGAAAGAAACAAAAATTACGACATAACTTCAAACTCGGCTTTGAAAGTCCAATTTCGGTCAAAATATATATATTTAAATTATTCTTTTTATTGCAATTATAAATTGATTGGATTTCCATTGAATATTTGAATAAAAATGAATAAATTTTCATTGGATTTTAATAATATATGTTGCATCACGAACGTGCTGAATTTTCATTTTATAATATTTAATTGCTCGTATTTAATTAATATTTTCTGTGTATTTTACACGCTAAAGCAATATCTATAGTAAATATTGAATTTTATATTGTTTTAATTGTAAATAATAATTATTCCTCTTTGACTATCGTATTATAAAATGAAAAGTAATATTATAGTTTAATTATTTTAAATTAATTCATTAATATATATTTATTAATTTATTATTAATTTTTTATATTATTTGATTATTTATATTATATTATTTATCAAATGAAATTAATAATTAAATAAATATATTTTATTAATCATTGGCAAATAATTTCTTATCGATTAAAAATTAAATAAAGTGCTTTCTAACCATCTAAAAACCATGGGAATCTAAAATGTACAATTATATAAATGTCATTAAACACTGTCTGATGTTTTAATCATAATATTTTTTGTTTATTTTACACAATAATGAAAATAGTTTAGAACATTAGTTTTAATTAGCTTAGTTTCAAATGATTTATCGTAAAATACCGATGATTATTTTTATTTTTTATAATTACTGAGAAAATTTCAAATGTCGAATGGGAAATAATTTTTAATTTAAAATCATAATGTTTTTAATAACGATTTAAATGAAATTATTATTATGATTATTATTATTATTATTATTATTATTATTATTATTATTATTATTATTATTATTATTATTATTATTATTATTATTATTATTATTATTATTATTATTATTATTATTATTATATTATTATTATTATTCTTATTATTATTATTATTATTATTATTATTATTATTATTATTATTATATATTATTATTATTATTATTATTATTATTATTATTATTATTATTATTATTATTATTATTATTATTATTATTATTATTATTATTATTATTATTATTAATTAAAAAAGAAGGCATAACAATATATCTCGACCGCTTCTTCTTTATGCTAGGAATCGTATTAATAACAAATAAAAAAAATAAAATACGAATATTTAAACAAATTAACAAATAATATTTGTAATCAAATTGTATCAAACTAAAAAATATTTTCATAAAATATTTCTTCTTTTAGAAAATAAAAAACATTTTTTAATCTTATAAAAATTATTTTAATTTTAAAAAACGCACAAAATTAACATCCTCATACAAACTAATTTAATTTTAATAAATTAATTTTAATCTATTAATTTTAAACAATTAATTTTTAAAAAATATTCTGAAAAATTTCTAAATTTTTTCTTTTTATTACATGAAATGCTAAATCTTATTTTATACCTCCAACGGAAATTCAAGAGTATTTCAGGAATTGAAATTTATTATAAAACTTTTAAGTATCAAATTGTATTAAGAATAAATCGTATCGTTATATTTGCTTAAAGAGCTTTTGAAATAATAATAATAATAATAATAATAATAATAATAATAATAATAATAATAATAATAATATAATAATAATAATAATAATAATAATAATAATAATAATAATAATAATAATAATAATAATAATAATAATAATAATAAATATTTTGTTGCATAGAATAATTCTTTAACAAAATAATTAGTAACAAAATCTCTTTATTATAGAAATCATTTTGTTAAAGTCGCATTTTTATAATTATTAGAAAATTGCAACATATTTAAAATTTTGCAATATTCACATTTTTGTACGTTTTATTATTTCTGTCAGTATATTAAATCATCAAATTTTTGGAAACATTTGCAAGTCGTCTCTACCAAATCTATTGGATTCTTCTCCAGAAGTAGAAAATATCATTGGTGAAATTAAATCTTCCTCTTCGTTGTCAAATGAATTAAAAAATGAAATGATTTAAGAGAGCTATAAAAATTGCTAGACTTCTATTAATGACATTAAGTTATTTATCAACAGTAAAAACAAACCTCAATTGGGGGAAAATGGATGTTTTAATTTCCAAAATTTAACTTAATTAAATTTTTCCCCCTTCGAAAGTTGACAAAAATAATGATATTACATATAGTAATTTTAAAATTTGAAGACTCAATGGAGAGAGAAAATAAATATAAATATAAATATAAATATTTTATTGTTAAATAATTTATTTAAACATACAAATACACAAACTATGTACAAATATATTTAATAATAAATAAGTGAATAACAATAATATTTTTAAAAGTTCTTTTATTTATTTATAATTAGTGATTTTATTGTTTTACTGATCTCTGTTATTCTGTACTAAATACAAGGATTATAATTCTAACAGAATTAATGCTTGTCTCATGCGTGATTAATTTATAAAATATAATTATATCCATGCATTCGAATTTAAAAGAAAATAAATGAAATATTTATGTGAAAATAAACATTTATGTAATTTTAATATACTATTATTATTATTTTAAATCTATGTTTTAACAATATGTGTTTAAATAATACTGTTATAGGGAAGCTTCAATTAATAACAATTCTATTACCATTATAATTGACAAGCGTTTGGTAAAATGAGTGACAGAAAAAAAGGCGGAAACAACAAATTAAAGTTGGGGTTATGGTCTATTTTCAGCTTCCTACAATTTCGTTATTAACAAAGAAAAATAATCTGTAAAATTCCGGATGAAAAACCCGTTACCATAAAAAATGTTAATTTTGACAAGATAAAACAAAATATTCAAAACGTATTTTTGAATTCAAATGAGCTCAAGAATAAAGATTAATAAAATAAATATATCAAGTGACAGCTTTTTAAATGTTGAGATTATAATATTGGAAAATGAAATTCTTTGATATAGATATTATTTCCCCTTGAAACTGTATCAATTTCCTCTGAATTATATTATTATTAATTAGGTTTCTTGCTATTGGTAAGATTCTTGCTGCTTCTATTTTATTTTTTATGGCAGTCATAAATGAAAAATATTTGTCAGTATTCTTTTATGTAGTTTGTTTTGTGTTTGTAAGATTCCATGGGGTGTTACTTAATGCACGAAACAATTACTGGTGATTCATTTTCTTCAGAATTAGAGAAACAAAAAAGGAAGTTGATATTAGTAAGTTTTTCAATCCTAACTCGCTTTTCCATTATATAATTAACTTAATAGAAAAATGTTGAATAATATGAATGGAAATATTAAATGACCAATTTCCTTTAAAACCGAATTTTTTATTAATTCGTAGAAAATAGGCAAAAAGTTTTGGAAAAATAAGGAATAAATATTAAATCGTAAAAATATGCATATTTTTTCATAAAAGTAAAATTTTTGTTTTTATTAATGGATCAAATTTTCATTTGAACCATTTCCAAAATCTATCTGATAAAAGCAGAAAAAGTGTAGGTTCTGTAAATAGATACCACCGTACACCAATTATATATGACTCACCATTTGAAATGAATGTTGTTAATTTGTAACTTTATTTATTTTTAGCCATTTTAGAAATGGCTTTCAAGTAAGAATTTTAACTTTAAGTAAATTTTAAGGCTTGAATTTCGATTTTATATAAACATGAGTTCATTATTCAAGTTCATAAATATTACTTTTAGTAAACATTTGTATTATAATTTATTTTTATTTACTTTTCAGCTTTTTTTTAGGAATTTGTGCATGACATTTATTCTGGAATTATTTCAATATAATGATTTTCGATTTTTTTCTCAAAATAAAAAGAGGTAGAAGGACTTGGTTGAATATTTGAAATTTCACCTTCACAGAAAGGCAGTGTTTTAACCGAAAGTTGAAATTCTATTGAAATATTTAATTTATAATAATTTTATAAAAATATATTACGATATTTTTCGTTATTTTCTATAAATCATGAGGTAGAGTTATCCTATTCTAGTTCAAAAGGTTTTTCCGCCATGTTCTTTAATAAACTTTAAACAATGAAGTTTTATAATGCTTTTATTCCATGCAACATTTATTCAAATCAAAAATTATATTTTATTATATGTTGTGTTTGTGTTAAATTAATTTAACAGAGACAATTAAACAAAAACGAATATCAAATACATTCATAACTTACAAATGAGCACCCAGTTTTTTGTAGAAACATCACAAAATGTCACAAAAGTATGATGTGTAAAATTTCCACTTATAGCATGTTTAATTTGCCAATAGTGTATTAATATTTCAGAAATTGTATAGTATCGTATTAGCCCGAATATAACGCAACCCCGAATTTAAAAAAAAATACTCATAAAAAAATTAAAATTAAGGGAAATTCAATCAGATAAGCGTTTGGTTAGGTAATTAAAAGTAATACATAGGTGATATTCATGACAATAAATTTAATTAATTTAAACCAAAATTTAATAAAAATAAAATGTTAAAAATTGTCGCGTTATATTCGGGCTAATACGGTAATTTCCAGTAACATGCTAACAATTGTGCCTCTGTTTCATTAAGTACAAATATATGATGCCTCTCCGCAAATATTGGCCCAAAATAGGTTCGACTTTCTAAATATTATCATTTTAACTGGTACATATTTTTATGATTATTTCTTTCGAAAATTCTGCAAAAAAGATATTGGTTGGATGCAGCAATATATTCTAGGGAGTTACTCCATTTATTCCAAAACATTAATGTTAACATTAATTAAAATTAATTAAATTAATTGTTTAAAATTAATTAAATAAAAATTAAATATTTCAAATGTAGATATTGTCATTTAAATTATACATAATTATTCTTTTCTACAAAATTAAACATTGTTTTAATTACAAAAATAAATACATTTTCCCCGTGCATCTTTGATGCTATTTTCAATTTCAATTTTGGTTTTGTTCTTTTTCTAGTACATATGTGTTTTAAATTGGTTTGTTACTTCAAAAACCCATATTGTGGTCACCGAAAGGAAATAAATATGTCTTGGTTCCTCCTCCTATGGTGGTTTGGCCAATATATATAAATTCACTAATTTTCTAACAAGTTTGCCATTTATATTTAATTTTATCTGAAATTTAATGAGGTTTCACCAAATATTATTTGAACTTACATTTGAACCATAAATAAATTATTAAAGATTAAATTTGCTTTTCTGAAATGCCCATTAAATGGTCATTTTAGTATTTAACAAAATGTTCTTATATTATAGACAAATCCTTTTAATCCTTTTGAGCAATTTGTACAACTGACGAATTTATTATATATTATTTATTTATGTTACTGACGATTGAAAATTTTTTCATGTTTATATATTTTTGGAAAGATTAACTTTCCCTTGTGACAATACGTAGAATAATGTTCTGGAGGTTTGGAAGAAGAAACGCTAAATTTAATTCATTAAACTAAATCGTGTAACGAAACCAAGTCTAAAATCGTTGCTAGAATTATTATTATTATTATTATTATTATTATTATTATTATTATTATTATTATTATTATTATTATTATTATTATTATTATTATTATTATTATTATTATTATTATTATTATTATTATTATTATTATTATTATTATTATTGTTGTTGTTAAACAAGTAAATGATATAATAAGCTTTTGCTGTAAAATATTTATTAAAAGAAAAAGTTTTATTATACAATAATTATAAAAAAACGCTACACAAGCTTTTGTATTACGATATATTTCGACAGTTTTCCTTCCATCGTCAGGTAGAACAGAACAAACTAAATTTTATGAACATTGCTTTTTAATTTTTCGTCAATTTATAAATATATTTAAAGATTTTAAAATATTTTATTTATAATTTTATTTTAATATATTTTTTATAATTTTTAATTTTCAAAGTCCATAAATATTTTAAAAATTATTTAACTTAATAATTTAATGCATTAAACCACAACAATCCAATAAAATTTAAAATTAGACATGACGATTTTTCTCATATAGATAATTTTTCAATATCGTTGTGGTGTACCAAACTTTCTGAACCACCTACAGTAGAGGGAATTGTCAACGACACTTTCACCGTACCCAGCACATATATTCTTTAGAATATTCAAAGCATCCTTGCCTTTTTGGAAAAAAACCCATATGTCAAAAATACTTATTATATTCTTTTGTTTTAATGCTTAACAAATTGTAAAAAACCACAATGAAATAACAATTTTTTTTCACATTTTCCCTTTATCAATTAACATTAAAGCTTAACAAGTGTGAAGTTAATAACACTTTGGTTAGATTATACAACGCTATCTGACACAAATAAAACAGGACGAACCTTTACATTAACCTAATAATATGTCATTTTATATCTTCATTTATTAATATATTCTCCTTTGAACTGAAATGTAACTTTTAAAGTGTAAAATTTATACAATTCACTGATAAAATTATGAAAAAGATGAATAATGAAAATTAATTCGACAGTTTAATCGTAATGTCAAGAATGAAGTTTAAAAGGATTTGTTTCTGACGACAAGATATTATAATATTATCTTTAATGAAATTATAATCTTCTGTTAAACTTGATTAAAATAAGTTGTGAAAAGTTTGATTTTAATTCATTTATGGACACCTATGACAGATGGATTATGTTTTATTCAGGTAAAATTTAGCGCACACTTTTCCATTATATTTTCTATCTAAACTTTTCATATAATATTTATGTCTTTTTTTTATGTTGTTAAACCGGATTTCCTTCATCTATTGTTTTACAGAGGCTTATTCAATTGAAAATCTGACGAGGTATTTTGTTAAATATCATGTTTTGTGTACTGGTGTGAAAGTGTTATTTGTAAAAGTAATTGGTCTTTGTTTTAATTTTCTTTTCAAATGAAACATTTTGCAGGTTTTCATTGATTATATATCTTAGTACTTTATTTTCAATAAATAAATAAAATATCGATAATATAGATTTAATTTATAATCATTTCTTTTTTAGATTATTGATCAATATTCTCTTTTATATTTATCACGGATTCAAGTGTTTATTGGGAAATTTAAATTTATTTATTTTAATAGAAATTTTTAAAAATAATTATTTTATATGATAAATTAATAACAGAATTTTATTTCTTTTCTCGATCGCATAAAAAAGAAATGAAGATAAAAGAAATTGAAAGTTAAAAGCTTATATAGAAAAATTCAATGTGAGGAGAAAAATAATGAATTACAAACAAACCCGGTTCACAAAATGTCTTTTGTGTAATTTTTCATTTTCTATTTTCAGCAATATTAGTCGTCCACTTATAATATAGACTCCTATTTAATATCAAAGTGTTAATTTATTGTCAATGTTGACTATGACAATAAAAGGGGTGAGTCAGGATGGTCCTTTGACATGAGGCTCTTAATTTAGGGGGCCCATAAATAACACTACTTTGATACTACACCAAACAATCAAAAAGTGCGCTCAGAATATTTTTAACTTTGCCAGTTAGCGTAGCGGAAGCAGAAAGGAGTCTTAGCATACTCAAACGCAAAAAAATTATTTAAGATCAACCATGCTCCAGGATCGTGTAAATGGTTTGGCGATGCTAAATATTAATTGTGACTAAAGCTCGATAAGCTCATTTTTAAATTTATTTATTAAGTATAATATTTTGAATTAGATTTTATAGCAGCCACATAAGATGTCAGACGTATATATATATATATATATATATATATATATATATATATATATATATATATATATATATATAGGTTAGCTTTATTTATATTATTGAAACTCTAAATAAGTGTCAATTAGACGCATGTCAATTGCATTTTGATGTACAAGATGTTGTAATTTATGCCTGTATAGCTCTTCTAATTTGCATGTTAATATTTATGGATGTGTTATATAATATATTTTAGTCACAATTCTACTAGAACCGGGCATACATATTTTCCCTTAACTATTATTTATAAAATATTGATAAATTAATTTTCACTGTATATTGAATTGTAAGAAATTGTAAGAAATCATGATAAAATATTTAAGTTCACTAGACAAATGTATTAGACGAGTGATAATATAAGCAGACAAGTGTGTACACTGTCCAATAGATGTTAACTTACTTATTAGTGTCATGTAATTAGAACCGCGATACCAATGCAAAATACATTTAGTTCTATCAATATACAGCAACATGACAAATGAGTACATAATTTTGAGTTACTTATGGCAGATTCAATTTGGAAATGGTGTAGATAAGCCCACTATTTAAGCGGATGTTGTGCATTAGTGGAATAGTTTTCGTTTAACTTAATATTTTCACAATTGTTTAGTTAATGATAAATGATTAATAATGATATATTCGATTGCCCTGACCTCTTCTAAGTTTATTCATGACAAGATGAAACTTTTACACAACTAACTGTAAATTACTCTAAATACTGTATGCAAATAAATTTCTTACTCTGTAAATCCAGTAAATCTTCAAAATTTATTCATTTTATTAATAATGCACAAATTCAATTGGTTAATAAGCGAGATAATTGCATTTTTAGGAATTCCCTATATTTAGATTTATCCTCGTTTCTCTTGGGTGTTATAGTGAGACACCTGAGATTAAAGTTGTAATGATTTCATTAAACGTATTAGTGAATTCGGTTTGTTTTAATTAATACAGTTTTTGGATCTTAAAATATTTTTATTTTGAAATACGTTTTATGATTAAAATATTTTTTTAATAAAATAACATCATTTCATTACATTTTATTTGTAAGTAAATATTGAGCTTCAGAAATTTCTGTTTCATTGTAGTGCAATCATTTGTAGAATCTTGTGAATCCATTTAAACAAAATCTTTGTCTATTTTGTTGAAAGTATAGCCAAAAATTAACATTTAGTTCTTTTTCAAAGTGACTTGGCTTGAGTTAGGATAAAATCTTTCAATATTGCTTTCTATTTATCCGAGAAGTTAAGTTTATTAAATAGTTCACGAAACGTGACTATAAATAAAAAATTAAATTATCAACAAGTGCGTGGTAATCATTGTCATGAATAAAAAAAATTTAAATTATAGAAATTGAGGAAATGTTTAAATTCTCATTTGTTTTAAATATTTTTCAATTACAAATAAATATTAAAAAAACAGATATTTATTCAATTTAGTTATTTTTATACTTGAGTATTTTAAATTTAAGTACTCAGAATTTTAAAATAATAATAAAAATCCAATGAAGAAAACATGTAAAAATTAATTAGAAATTTGGAAGATTAATTTCAAAAGATAATAATTAGAAAATAATGAAATTTGTTTTGTATGTGTAAAATTGTTGATATTGAAATAAAAAAGTAAGAAATCAAAATGTTTGTTTAAATAATACTGATTTAATAACAAGTTTTTGAACATTTCTATTTGTTAAAAATGAAAAAAATAATGCTATTATTTAATGGCAGTTAGAATCATTTTACTAAAATTGATAAAACTGTTTTTTCTTCTTTTACATAAACATTATTTGAAAAAAATTGTATTGGTGGGCAATGAAATAATAAGTTACGAAAATTTCGTTTGTAGTTATTGTAAATTATATAACAAGGCAAAATATTTTTTATGTTGTGCCTAATAAAAATACCAAAATAATAATTATTTTTTAAAATATTTATAAAAAAAAATTCCAACATGTAAGTTATGTCCATCTGAAAACGATCCATTTTATTTATTATTATAATTGGGGTTATGGATGATGAGGTAGTTTCTACTATTCTTCTGGAACAGTAACTACATCTATCAATCACATGTTTTATGTCTTCTTGCTTAATATTATAATATCTGCGTTGCAATTCTTTATAAATAGCCTTCAGACCCCTATGCGAAGCTAAATGGACCTCTTCAACGTATAAAATTTTCTTTGGATCAAAATATTGTTTTCCATTTTAATAAAAATTCTGTCATTTAATATCTTCATTCTAGTTGCTTTTTATAAAAATAAATAAATAAATTTATAATTTATATTAAAAAATTATAATTATTTTGGTATTTTTATACGCAACATTTTTATTAAGCACCACAGCCAAATAATTTTTATAAGTGTAAAAATTATTATGTTAAAATCTTTAGTTTGTTTAAATATAATAATGCTTATTTTTAGTCATTCATAGATTCATTATAATTTCTTAATTTGGTTCACTCTCTACTTTTGGAGAGAATTATCGAAAAAATGTCTTTGAGAGCCAGAAGAGCAAAATGTCATTCGAAATACGTATGATTAAAGGTTTTGCAAAGAAAATTAATTTTTTTCGAAATTAGAAAATAATATAGCAGGTTAGTTCCAAGATTTTTAGTGGGTAAAATTATGAAGCAGAAAAGTAAAATAAGGTTTGAATGGTCACATACTTGATTTAATGAAAAATCTAAAGGCAAATGTGGAAACTTTAATTGTGGACATTTGAATAAAGTCTAAGAGTTTTAGTAGGAATTCCAAGAGAAAATAATATTGTGAATTATTTATTTGCATTTATTATTAGGCATTTTTACAATAAATCGGCATAATAAATCTAGAGAATGCCGGCAAAGTTTTTTCGAAAGATTTATTATCCAAAATAGTAATATTAAATCATATGAAAATTATTTTACAATCAATATATTTTTTGATTAATTTTTTGGGTACCAGGGATTAATTTGAAAATAAAAAATTAATTAATAAAGTTAGTTATTCTTCTAATAAAAACTCCTCTACTCAGGTTGATTGATTTCTTTATAAATAAAAAATATATTTTTTATCAAATTCTTATATTCGATTTGATTTTTTTTCCAATAGTCTGACAATAATTATTTGTTGCATAGACGTAGCCATTGTTTTAATGTGACTTTTTGATTTAGCATATGAATTAGAAAAAAACCAATTAATTGGATTTCAAAAAATGTCTATAAATGATAAAATAAATTAATTGTGCCAGTAATTTTTTAAATTTGACAATTTTTTTGTTGTTTTTTAAACTCTCAAAAACGAAATTTGAAAACTTTGATGACAGACAAATCAAATTATTTTTTACTAATTCAATCCAGCTCAATTAATCTGGTTTTCCTTTTAATATATTAATATTACTATTATTAAAGAATTTTTGAAATTTTTCAGAAAAACGTTTATTATTATTTTTAACCAATGAGAAGTAAGAAAAGGAAAATAAAAGAGAAGATCAAAAAGCATTTGAAAATAGAAGAAAATAAATTCCTGGAAATTGAAAAGGAATATTTTTATAGTTGAAAATTATTTCATTGTATTAAATATATTATTCGCCTCAAAAGCATTAAGTTGTCATTTAATTGTTTATTATTATTATTATTATTATTATTATTATTATTATTATTATTATTATTATTATTATTATTATTATTATTATTATTATTATTATTATTATTATTATTATTATTATTATTATTATTATTATTATTATTATTATTATTATTATTATTATTATTATTATTATTATTATTATTATTATTATTATTATTATCAGCTATTTGTAAAAATTTTATTTTATTTTTAAATGTAAATACACTAATTGATATAAGTAAAACAAAATCTCGAAAATAAAAAGGAATATTTTACTGCTTTCTCCAAATATTTTTACTCAAATGAAACCCAATACTTTTTCAATGTTTTATTCTGAGCCCAGCTCGTTTCCATTTGATTAGTTTTTATAATAATGGCAAAAATTCATTTATCTCTATGAAAATTACATTTTCCTTCAACACATTCAAATGCCTATTTCACTTTCTATTTGGCGTATAAATAAATATTTTTAAAAATTATTTTCCATTTGGTGAGTTGATTGTAATTGTTTTATAAATTTTTATGTATTTGTGAAATTTTGTAGGCATTTACAGACATTCGAGCTTTTAACAGAATTCGGGTTCATTGAAGAATTTGGCTTCGAATTCTTCAAATCTTTTCAGCAATTTTTTTTGAATAGTTTAAAAAAGATTTTTATTTACTCCCAATGTCTAGAAATGCCCTGAGAATTTCTCATATACATGATAATTGATAAAACAAATGGAAAATAATTTTTAAAAATATTTATTTATATACCAAATAGAATGTGAAATAAATATTTGAATGTGTGAAGGAAAATATAATTTTAATAGAATCTTTAAATTTTCTTTAATTATATAAAAATTTAATAAGAAGGATTTATAATATTTAATTTTATTAATATTAATAATATTAATACTCGTCTAAATGAATGCCTTTTTATGTTTAAATTTCAGCTTTAGATAATTAGTTAATTTTTATTTAATTTTTATTTTATAATTATTTTTAGGTTCTAGCGATACAGAAATCAAAACACACAATTATCTTCTAAAAATCTATTTTTATATGTAACATTCATAAACTTTTATATAAAAAATAGTCAATAACTAACAATTAATTAGTATTCATGTTAAACATTTAAATTGTGCTACAGCCATACATTGCTACATAGGAAATTATATATTTAGATTATTAATTATTATTGTTTAGGATAAGTATAAGATAAAGTATAGGATAAGTATATTATAGTAGTGATAATAATATTTAATTGAAAGAATAGGAAAGAGATAAATTTTTAAACAAAATACGAAATTAAAAAAGATAGTGAGATAGATAAAATTCAAATAAATTTCAAGATAAAAGAAATTATTATTGTTCGGAGAAAATTATCTTTCATGAAAATTACTTTTATTCAGATTCCTAGTCAGAAATTGCAGTAAATATATTTTTTGAAATTTCCTTTTAAAGGGTATTCTGAATATTATATTAAATAATAAATGGATACAAATGTAACTGGTAATAAATTAGTATATATATTAAAATATTAGTATTTAATAATTAACCATCATTTTAGATCTTATTATTATTATTATTATTATTATTATTATTATTATTATTATTATTATTATTATTATTATTATTATTATTATTATTATTATTATTATTATTATTATTATTATTATTATTATTATTATTATTATTATTATTATTATTATTATTATTATTATTATTATTATTATTATTATTATTATTATTATTATTATTATTATTATTATTATTATTATTATTATTATTACTATTATTATCAAACATTATATCCAATATTTGAAAATAAAATATTTATAATTGATTTTTGAAATTTTTTTTAAAGTTTCCTGAATGATTAAAAAATTAAAATCTAAAATTAAAAAGTTTGCTAGTTTGTCATAAATTGAAATTTTATGGATAATTTGAGCAATTTTTTTAGTGATTTTTTTTTGATTTGATGAAATCAAAATATTTCTAAATAAATAACTCCATGTAATAAAAACGTTTTTTAAAAAGGATATCAATTTTGATTTTTTTTCTCTAATTTTCTTTGAGAATGTAAATTAAAAACATCAGCATTATTTTTTTGATTAAAATAAGACAATAAAATTGATAAAAGTAGTTCCAAATATTTCTCATAATCTTTAAAAATTGTACTGAATTATTATCGATTAATAATAAAAATAAATTTCATATTTGATTTTTAAATTATATAAAAATAATTTTAGGAAAGTTTTCCACTGTTAAACTTTACAAATATATTAACACTGTTTTTTTATTATTATTTTTGTAATTTTTTGCAAAAAATTATTAGCATTTCCAAAAAATTGTAGTATTTTTCAGTGAGGAAATTAAAAAAAATTACAGTAGTCTTCATTATATAAATAAAATCGCAAAAATCTATTTCAAAATTATTTGGACGAAACAATCATGAAGCTTTGTTTTTAGTCCAAATTTTTAACGGGATCCGTTAATAATTAAATTAATGACATGATAATTATTTACAGAAGTAATTAACAATTTTAGCTGTGTTTCATTCTTATTATTATTATCATTATTATTATTATGCTAGTGAAAAATAATTAATTGAATATATATAACCTATCGTTGGTCTTCCATTCAAATTATTCATTTTTATTCTGTGTATTAATTTATTATAATATCCATTTTTGTATTAATTTTAGTTTTAATAATAATAGTAAAAATTATTAAAAATGATGTTTATTATTTCCCAGATTAGAGTTCTCATTCTAGTTTAATCTTTATAATTACTATAATTTATTTATTTATTTATTTATTATTATTATTATTATTATTATTATTATTATTATTATAATTATTATTATTATTATTATTATTATTATTATTATTATTATGATTATTATTATTATTATTATTATTATTATTATTATTATTATTATTATTATTATTATTATTATTATTATTATTATTATTATTGTATTTATTAAAAACTTAAGAATTTGTTAGTTAAGAATTTCTTAGCATGACTAAAACCGTGATTCGTGTATAATGTTGGAAATTTCAATAATAATCGTTTATCAGCTTTATACATTTATGAGAATTTTTGTGTAATATTTACATTTTTTCCTGATGATCTCTT
Organism: Schmidtea polychroa; assembly: GCA_959609185.1. Taxonomy (NCBI): domain Eukaryota; kingdom Metazoa; phylum Platyhelminthes; order Tricladida; family Dugesiidae; genus Schmidtea; species Schmidtea polychroa. The sequence goes on from CAUHTR010000042.1 coordinate 192,397, forward strand.
CTTTAGAATAATTTCCCCTTGTACATCAAAATTATCCTCAGCATATTATTTATTAAATGTAACACAATACAATATGAAACGTTGATATCTTCGAGATTTTTCTTCTCATTTTTAAATCTTCGAATATTACGTAATATCTTAATTTAAATATTTAAATACAGGAATACCTCGAACGGTATAGTTAATCGGTTCTGGAATTTAGCCGTACTATTTGAAACCGGACTATTCGAGGCATTCTGGCGCTAATAAATTTACGCCTTAGTACCCCTATTAAGAAATTTAAAAATCGTGATTATAATCTAGTAAACAAAAAATATTTTGTTATGTATTTTTATTTTTCTGATATTCAAGAGCAAAACAAGCATATTTAACACAGTTGTACATTTAAATATATATTTATTGAAATTTATAAGCCGGCAATACTTTAAAAGTTTCTCTTGCAAAATAATAATTTATTCAATTTAACTTTTTAATTTAAAATATAAATAATTAACGAAATAGTATTAGATGAATCTTGAAATTTTTAAAATAAGTAAAAATTTATTAAACTGATTTTTCAAGGTGTATTTAAACAAAATGATTTTACATTTTTTATTAAATTAATTTTGACAGAGAAGATTATGATTTTAACTGTTACTATTCAATTTATGATTTTATAATAACTTTAAAATATATGAAACCCATTGGCAAAGTGAGAGCTTTTATCAATCAAACTATTTCATTCATTAACATCGCAATGCTAAAAATGCCTCCAGATAAATTTTTTTAACTATTTTTAACTTTAAGAGACTTTGTACGTTAACAGTCATCCTATTTGGAAAATTTATTGTTGAATCATCATAATCCATTAACTGATGTTATCAATATGGAATTGGAGAATTTATTATTTTAGGAAGTTCATTGTAAATTAAATTAATATTAACAGATCATAAGACTTTGTTTTTAATACAAAAATAGTGGTAACTACAATAAATAATTAAAACAAAAACCTGTTAATACAAATTAAGCCAAATTTTGCATTATTTATTATTACAGAGAAAAACATGAGTGACAGTTGGAAATGTTTTATTTAAAACAAAGTAAAATCCAACATTAGAAAAATCGATATTCAGCAAAGCGTACGTAAAAGCACTTTATTTTTTGTTTGATTATTAAAAGAAAATTTATTTTCGTAGATAATTAATAAATTATATTTAAACGAATTTAAACAAAGCCTTTTAATAAATGCAATGGAAAAGAAATAAGTGGTGAAATTTGAAAAAAAGTTATTATAACACTATAATGGCTGACGCCCATCACCGAATTGATCATAACCTTTTTCGTAATTCCCTTTTCCTAAAGGAATGTAAAAGGCGGAACATAATACCTAAAGGTTTTTAGTAGGTAGTTAAGAGCTTACGGCAACAATTACCCCCCCCCCTCCCTTGTTGTCGTAGTATTTTTCTGCTTTTTGATTACGCAATTGTTGCCGTAAGCCACACATATTTTTTTCAATACAAAAATGGGTTTACACTAAAAAAGCATGGATTTTTCAGACTAGTGAGGGGGTGTCCATGATCCTGGGATTTTCAATACAAAAAGCATAGATTTATTCAGACTACAGTGAGGTCCTCAGATTTTCAATAAAAAAAGGTGGTCTACACAAAAAAAGCCAAGGATTTTTCAATTGCAGTAAATAATGGTTCAAAAAATTAAATTAAAGTAAAGTAAGGTCCAAATTTTAAAATTACAGTAAATAATGGTCCAAATTTCTGAATTACAGTAAATTATGGGCTCCGATATTTGAATTACAGTAAATTATAGGTCTAAAAATTGAATTACAGTAAATTTAGGGCTCAGATTTTTGAATTACATTAAATAATCTAATCTATTGAAGGTCTAATCATTGAATTAAACTAATCAATGGGTTCAAATAAGTTAATTAAGGTTCAAATTTTTAAATTAAAGTAAATTATGGTCTAAAATTTAGAATTAAAGTAAATTGTGGTCTAAATTAGTTAATTATGGTCCAAATTTTTGAATTATAGTAAATTAAGGTTCTAAATAATTAAATTAAAGTTAATTAAGGTTCAAATTTTAAAATTAAGTAATCAATGGTCAAAATTTTAAATTAAAGTTAAATAACTGGTTTCTTTGCTTATGTTTTTTAAAAGTTCATCAATGAGTAAATGGAAATATTCTTAGAAAACTATTGAAAAGATTATTTAGTCAAATTCAAATACAAATACAAAGTCATCTTAAATTAAACCTATTACTTGATTATTAACCTAACAGTCATTAAAAATTAATTTATATTTAAAATTTTAAAAAATTTAGCAAATTATTAAGAAACCAGTTGACTTTATCAAGGACTTCAAAATTACTTGAAAATTATTGTAAGATATACCGAAATTTAATTTGCTATTATTGCTTGAAAATGATTGGCTGAATCGATGAAGAATTATGATCAATCAATATATGTCATCTCTAGTTAGGTATTTGATGGGTGAAATATTTGTAGGAAATAATGAATTTTGATCTTTTAGTGAACTCTTACTACATAACTACTCAATTATTTTAATGGAAGAATATTTGGTGTCTGTAACAATTAAATAAAATTCATATTTTTGAAGAATTTTCTATTGATTTTAGAGAAGTGATATATTAAAGGGCTCAAGCGGGTGGAATCTTTAAAGAAATTAAGGGATGTATATTGATGTTTAAAAAGGAAAAAAATATTTAATGAGAGATGGGTTAAGATGGGAATTTTGGATCTTTAAGGAGGATATAGTCGGTTAAATTTAATGAGGGATGGGCTTTGATGGGAAAATATGATTTTTAAGGGTGATGTTGGTAAAATATCAATGTTTTAAGGGAAATTGTAATACATTAGTCAGTTATGAATCAATAATAATGTAAAATTATATTGTTTTATTAGATTGTAATGAATGCACAGTAAATAAATTTAGATTTATGGTTTAGAACATTTTTTTATTAAGTAGGAATAATGTTCGATTTACTTGGTTTTGACAATGAAATCTTTACAGATAATTGGGATTGATATCAACTTTAAATTATTTTTATCTTTATTTAGGCGGACAATGAAAAAAGTTGAAAAATATTGACTTAAAACATCGACAACAACTAAATAAAATTGCTCTTTATTGGAAGAAATTTATCGGGTAATTTTAATTAGTAATTAAATCGGTTGAATATCGCTAAAATATGATCATTTAAAGAAATATTTTTTATTGGATGGATAAATTAAATTTTTCAATGGGATATAGTTAGTTATATTTATTTTAAATTTCAAGTACATTGATTTACATTTAGAAAACTTTTAATTATTCTTAATTATTTTTAATTATAACTGATTTTATCAATAGATTTTATAAATTATTTTACATGTTTTATAGAGAAATATTCGTGATAATATAAATTAAAGATATAATTAGTCATTTAAAGGGATTTTAAGGAATCTTATTAGTCTGAGGGAAATATATAAATTTTTAAGGGTATTTATCGATAAAATACTAATCTTTAAAGATAGAGTTATTTCAAGGAAATTTGATGCTTTTTAGATGATTTTAGTGAAATATTTGTAATAATACGAATTAAAGGTTGAAATATAGTCATTTAAGGGATTTTAAGGAATCTCATTAGTTTGAGGAGAATATATGATCTTTAACAAGTACTTATCATTAAAATACCAATCTTTAAATATTGATATATTTAGGGAAAATGATTCTTTTTAGATGATGTTATTGGAGAATTCACTTGAATATACCAATTATTGTATTTAAATGAATTATTAGATGTTATCATTAGTTATCTAGTCTCTTGGAATTTAATGATAATTATTTTTATTGTAGATTGCTGACTTTGATAATTGTAATGAATTTATATTGATTTTTTGAATATATTGAGCAATCAGTCAATCAATTTGAGTACATGTATTACTTTTAAAAAAATAATTAAAATTAATTTATTTCAATGAATTTATTCAATCTAAACCAATTATCTACTAGATCTTATTAATTTATTATCTTAGTTGATTCATATTAACTTGAATGATCAGTATTTTTTTATTTACTGGATGATTAATGATTCTTTCTTGTCCATTAATTAAATTTTTATGATATTTATTTTGAATAATTTAAATTTTTATAATTATTTAATCAATTTTTACCTAGTTATTGATGCCTTGAGTTCAATTAATTTTTCATCCAAAATTTTCTTTTAAAGATCAATTGTTAGTACTTGGTATCTGGTTGTTAGTATCTAGTTTTAGGTTGATAATTGTCAATTTCTCGATGGGTTTTGATAGTGGTTGTTAGTATCTAGTTGCGTGTTACCAATACCCTAACGACCAGTACCCTTATGACCATTACCCATTGTAGTATTTTGCAATTAGTAGAAATTTTTATACTCTACTCCAGGCATACACATATACGCAATAAAGGCATCTAGTCAAGTGATACTGATACAAGTGAAACAACATTTTCTATCATTAAAAAAACCAATAAAAATTAAAATATAGGTAACACCCTTATTATAGAGTTTTTACTTCAAAATTTCTATAATAAAATACGTTAATAAACTAGTGATAAAATAAGTTTTTTTTTAATTTTAAAAAATTTGAATTTTGAAATCGTATTTAAAGTTTACAAATAATTAATTTTTTTAATCGTTTTTTCATGAAATTTCATATTTAAGTGATTTTGAAAAATTTTCTTAAATAATTATTAAATGTAAATTTATACAAAAATGTTATTTATAACTTAAATTAGAAATGTTAAACTAAAATAACCTGATAAATGACATGTAGAGTATGACAATACAACATGGACTACAAATTTCTTAACAAGTGAAACCGGGGTAATTACATATTATTAGTAAATATTTAACTTTTCTCGATTGTTAAATTGTTTATTGTTTATTTGTTTACTGTTGTTCGAACCATATGTTCTACTTTAGATATACTTTTTCAGACATGATCCAAATTTTACATGCTTTGAAGAATGTATTCAAAATAGTATTTACATCAAATTATCTAATTTGTCTTTGTGAAGATTAAATTGTTTGAATGATTGCAGATTTGCATAACATTTCAAAAATAACATTTATGCAAAAAATAAATTTATATTAGAACGACTTGCAAGAGAAACGTCACAGTGCGTTCAATGCGTTATTATCATTAATTTTTCTAAAAGAAAAATAAAAGCTATTGAATATAATTATTGTAAATGAAATTTATTTTCTTCGAAAAAATGGTTTATCAGTTGTTTTTTACATTACTTTAGAAAAATAAAAAAATTGAAATTAAATTCTGAAGCTCAACTAATTTGTTAAAAAGAAATTTTCTAATATCTTCTGAAATTTTTAAATATTACCATGTAGTTTTTTCTCCAATGTTTCATTGTAAAAATTTACAGTTAAATCACAGAAACATTTTAAAAATTTAAAAATAAATGAATGAACACAATTTGAAAATTTGATGATGATGATAATAATAATGATAATAATAATAATAATAATAATAATAATAATAATAATAATAATAATAATAATAATAATAATAATAATAATAATAATAATAATAATAATAATAATAATAATAATAATAATAATAATAATAATAATAATAATAATAATAATAATAATAATAATAATAATAATAATAATAATAATAATAATGTTCAATCGCGAATTCATAATAACACATAAACATTTTATTTTCATATCCATGTTTATATCTAAATCGAGCTGCTTCCATTTGTGCACGACATACTTGAGATCGATAATCAGGGATCATAGCAGTCATAACACCTCCAGTACTTTCAGTAATATTAAACAATCTCGTAGCTGAACTCTTCTCAATCATTTTATTTGGAACCTGTCTTTGTGTAGCTACACATAAATTTGATCTCATATTATTCCTTTCTGAACACAAAACAATATCGATTCGGCCATTTTGATCTTGAGCACATTTCAACAAATTTGTTTGATCCATATTCAATTCACCAGGTACAGATTGAACTAATTGTCGGTCTCGAGATAATGTGATTAGAGAGAATCCATTACCCAGAATTTTAAGAGATTTGCTAGATCTGATAACATCGTCTTTACAAATAGTTTCTATTTCCATTTTGCTGCGGGTTCTATTCAACCTTGCCACTAAATCATCGAGATCCATCAATCCCCCGTTATATTTAGATGTTGCCATTGTAAATTCCAAACAAAATCGAAGAGAAATCGTTAAATTCAAAAAAATATGTTCAGTAAAATTCAAAAACCTAAATCTCCTGGTAAAACAATTTTCTTCCAAAACAAATCAATCCACTCTTTTAAACAGAACAATTTACAATTCTACAAAAATTCAATCAATACCATACTTAAAGATACAAAACCTACCAACTCTTCGCGTCTGTGTGCGCACACTACTCCGAATAGCAGTCTGATAATAACGCGCACACAGACGCGAATTAAACAAATAATAATAATAATAATAATAATAATAATAATAATAATAATAATAATAATATAAACAGTACAAGCTTTGTGATACCCAGTGCAAATCCCAATAGTAGACCAGTTTCGAGCTTTTGGCTCTCATTAGTACTATGCAGGAGACACGAAGATTTCTCTTCGCGCCAGGTAAGTATACAATATTGTTAATTCAACTCTATTGCATACTTTCCCCGGTACACTGGAAAACACATCGCTTGCAAAATAGCTTGGTCACAGAAAAAATCTGTAAACTTGTAAACATGGCGTATGAAAAATCATAATCACCTCTGTGGACTAAAAAATTAGTCGATACACAGAAACTATTAATAATAATAATAAGATAAATTAAATTGCTTACGAACGTTTTAATTCAAATGATATTTTCTTGATTTTGAAACTTGCTCAATGTTTTTATGAATTATGTCATGAAATTATTATTTTATCATCACTTAGGTCATGAAATCTTTTATTAAAGGCTTGATCTATAGATGTTCTAGTGTAAATTGTTTTTGTATTAAAATTGCGAATATTATTTATGAAATCAACAACAAAAAATTAAATTACCAATTCACAAAATTCAAAATCAAATATTAAAAAAAGTACATAAGGATACATATGAAAAGGATAATGCACAAAATGTGTTTTAAATGGGAAAAAACAATTGTCAAACAGCAGAAATAAAGCTAAATAAAAATGAAGTTAACAATTTAGAATATTGGAACATAATCATTTTATTTTAATATTTTTAATTATATATATATATATATATATATATATATATATATATATATATATATATTATAATTAATATTATAAATTAAAATTCAAATAAAAGGAAGTTTACTTTTGTTTAGTGACTTCTCAAAATATAAATAAATTATTTTGTTAAATTTTGCCTGAGAGTTTTCACTTATCAGAGAATAAGGATATTTTTTCTTCTCTTTGAGTTTTATAATATTTAAACAGTTTTCTGCAAATCCACGCCTAAAAACTTTTTTCGAAAGAAAACTAGATTTTAATTGATTATAAATAAAGTCACATAAAAGATATAAAAAATATTGACATATTAATTTCAAGGATGAAAAATATGTGAAAAACTGGTACTCTACAACGATTAGACAATGACTTTTTGAAAGACTTTATGTAAATATAGGAGCTTTATTTTAAGATTGATTAGCAAAATCTTTGGAGTATTATAATAATAAAAGTAATAATTAAAATAATTTTTTAGTACCGCACACGGTTTAAGCAAGAATATATATATATATATATATATATATATATATATATATATATATATATATATATATATATATATATATATATATATATATATATATATATATATATATATATATATATATATATATATATATATATCATGACTACTGCAATTATTTTTTTTCTATTTTTTATGTAAACTATCACAGAAGAAAACTAGATGATCTTACTATAATTAATCTTTTTTTTAGTCTCACCAACTCAATGAAAGTAAGGATTCATAGAAATTTTGCGATTAAAATAAAATAATTATACATTTTTATTACCGTGTATTTTCCATACAAAAATAATAACTGTGGTTATATATAAATGATGCGTGAGACAAACTACGTCGCACATGGCCTGATTGTCTACAGTAGGTGAAAGACATTGTATGTTTCTCAGGGCAGTCAACGTGTTAATTATAATAAATGTTAGTAACATCATATAAAAGGAAAACTAACTCAACTAAATTTTTTATCATGGTTGAAGAAACATTGATCATTCAATTTATGAAATATCTTGAGAATTTAAGTCAGATATTATCTAGCAGGTTTTCAAATATTTGCCTATGCAAAAGATAGTTTGAGGTGGCCTTCCATCGGGTCTCTCAGAATCTTATTATTTCTGAATTGAACAAGTGAACTATTAAATAAATTGATGTTGCTAATTGAAATTAAAACAAATAAATTTGAATTGTGAATTTGTTTTCTTTAAAAAACATTTTTTTCATCTAGGTATTTATTTACCCCTCCCTCTAATTGAGTTTCAAAGGATACAGAATTTTTGCGGATACAAATAGTGTCATTTAGATAGGTGTTGCTTTATAGTGTTTAAATATGTGCGTGGATTGCGATGAACATTTTATACAAGATGGCTGAATCTGACTTAATAAGGTTTTAAAATTATTTTTTAATTGTAAATTAATCATTTAAATTAAATTTACTGCAATCACTTAAACTCATCCAATGGTGAATGATTGGAATTTCCTTAATAACAGTCCAAAAAGACAATAAGTCATTTAAAATTTCATTTAAAATTAATAACAATAATATTTAATTTATCAATCAGTTAGATTTTATTTTACTAATTGAAGTGCGAAACAAAATGAGATTTTTATTATTTAAAAGACAAATATAAAAATGAAATATCCGGAGGAAGAAGTAAAGCAATTCTGGATAAATTGAATTTTTTAACTGGATTGACTTGAAAGATTTTATTGTTGAATTTGTTATTATTTACCGCCGTATCTGACATGAAGCTCATAAGATGGCACAAATTCAATTGAATTTATTAAATATTTTAATATTAATGGAAATATTTTTAAAATATTTTTAATTTCAAATGAAGAAAAACTTTCATTTCTTTCATATTTGCTTTTATGTAAAAACTCTAAATTATAATGTTGGTTTTAAAAACTGTCTCAAAATGGTTTCCCACGAACACCATTTTAGGAAATGAATATTGTTTTACTGTTAAATACAAGTGGGCAGTTGTTCGATAACTTGTGATATGAGTATTAACGAAATTATTTCTATTAAATATTAATATCATTGAATTAATTTATCAGAGTATGATTAAAATATTTCATTCATATTATTTGTCTGTGTAATATTCCATCGTTTCTTATATTTTACTTTTTCCCTGCAATTTTGTATTATATATAAAGTTTCTTTATTACCATTAGAAAAATCCCACACAATTGTCATCATTTTATCTGTGAAGTCATCATAAGATTGTTGCAACCATTCTTTGTTTTTTGTCACTTATTGATCGTATATTGAATTCAAAACATTGGATAATTGCTCAACACTTTTTGAATTGTGTTTATCCTTTTAAGAGCTCGATTAAATAGAATATCATATTCCTTCTTTTCGGCAGTTCTATATTCTGCTTTATTATTCCTTGACATGAAACGACGAACAAAACCTCTAGTGGTATTTGACCAAAAATCTATGGTTTGACTTGTAAAATTAAACGAAGTTCCAGCATCATATATAGCACTATCTTTTGCAGCAATTATTCTGTCGATACTTGGTCCAATAGAAGGGTCATAATATTCACCAGATGATCTAATAACATTTCATTTTCCATATTTAACTAAAGCCGAAAATTCAAAATACCCACACAAATCACCCGTTCAAACAAAAGATTCCTCGAACTCTATAAATCAAAAATTACAAAAAAACTAATTAATAAAATCTACCATCTTAAAAATAGAAACCTACTTCTCGCGTCTGTGTACGCGGTATGGTTAAACCGATTCTTGTTAGTTTGCGCACACAGACGCGAGAATTAGGTTTCTATTTTTTAGATGGTAGATTTTATTAATTAGTTTTTTTGTAATTTTTGATTTATAGAGTTCGAGGAATCTTTTGTTTGAACGGGTGATTTGTGTGGGTATATATCATACACCATGTTTACAAGTTTGCATATATTTGTTTCTGTGATTTAGCGAATTTGCAAGTGATGTGATTTCCAGTGTAGCAGGTAAAGTATGCAATAGAGTTGATTCAGCCATATTGTATACTTACCTGGCGCGAAGAGAAATCTTCGCGTTTCCTGCATAGTACTGATGAGAGCCAAAAGCTCGTAACTAGTCTGCTATTGGGATTTGCACTGTATATCACAAAGCTTGTAATGTTTATTATATATATATATATATATATAACTTTTAAAATATGAAAGATAAGTGTCAATGAAAAATAATTTTTAATCCTTGTAGATCCTTTTATCCATTTTTTAAAAAGAACTTATTTCGCCTTGTCAAGATATGAGGAAAAATTATTATTATCATCTTGTCATAATAGCTGATTTAATAAATTTCGACATATACCGTATTTTCTAGAACATTTTCTGACCGTAAATGTCGTCTTGTCCGGGAATGCGTTAACTAATTGTTTAGTCTTAAAGCATTTTGTTAACATATGTGTTGGCTAAAATTCACTAACAATTGGAAAATGATAATAACCGGTTATTTGTATTATTGTGCTCTAGAAAACCGGTTAGCCAGTTTTTACCCATAACATGAATTACATAAACAATATAGAAATATTAGGTAAAACTATTTATTTTTCTAACGTATATTATTTTTCCTTATTAAAAAGTGCTACATTATAGTCAATAATACTAAAATTTATTTATATATAGGTGATAAATATTGGTGATTTTATTTACATTTTTCAATTTTTTAGTACAAATTTGTACAATTTTGTATTACCAATTTGAATTTATTGAATTATGTTCATTTTATTATTTATTATTTAGAATTTAAATGCATTTGTTTTGAATTATGTTCCATGGTCTTGGTTAAGCAATTTTTACTAGATAAACTAAACGCTTCAATAATATTTTAAAAAATTTTAAAAACCGTAGGATGTACTAATGAGAAAAAATTTACTTTCCCATTAAATTTTTAATTAAATTTAGGAACATTTTTCGTACATGGCTATTTGGCTCTATTTTTATATGCATATATTTTTATATAAAATTCAAATGTTTACTTATATTTAGACGATTAATTTTAATTTTCAATTGCAAAATTAACTTATATATTTTTACTTTATCCGCATTTCCTGTATAATGAAAATTTAAACAAACTTTTATTTTGTTTTAGTTTTCAAGCTTAAAGCAATAAGGAAATTTATTTTGCGTTTCATTGATTGTCAATGAAAAAAGGACATTGCATCGAACAAATGATATTTTTTCACATAAATAAAAGAAAGCCAAATATTATTACTGAACTTCTCACAAATCTTTTAATTAATTTTACTAGCATTAATAAATATGTATTGTCTTATATTAAAACCATCCTGATAAATCGAGGTAGGTCATATTTTCGAGGAAACACAGTATGTACTTTTGATTATGTAGTTACTGGTGAACCTATACATTGACTATTTTTATTGAGGTTATTATAATTTTCAATTATACTTTTGCCAATTTCTGAATATTGTTTTTAAATATATAAATAAAAATCTTTGAATATTTTGAAAAGGACAAATTAAAAAGATATTTAAATTTTGATAATTAGTGCAAAAGAGTATTATGTAAAGTATTGGAAATTAGATAACAATTCCTTGCAATACTTATTCAGTAAACAATTATCTGATTGAAAATATTTATATATACATATTACGACATTATTTTTTTTGTTATCACGGACACTGATGACTTAAGATGGAAGTCATGGCCTTGAAATATATTTCTATTAAAAAAATAGAATGAAAAATAAAAATTTGGATTAAATAATAATTTTAAATGGGATCCCACCACAGTAAGAAAGTTGAGAAATTCGGGAACAAATATAAAATGAGCTTGATTCTAATTAACAAATTTAAAAACACTTTTAATTTAGTTAGGTTTTCTCTGACATTATCGAAAACAATCAAATAATAATTCATAAAAAGGCACAATATAAGAATGCCCAGAATGAAAGAAATAAAACATTTATTTATTGAGTCGCCAGAAAAGTTTTTATTAAACTAAATAAATTGTTTTTGTCAACAATTTTTTTCATTTTAAATGTTAAAAAGTTGATAAATTTTAATCCTTAAATCATAATAATCGCCGGTTATTTAAAAGAAATTTTTAATGTTTTCCGATTAAAAATGGTCTAATTCATTATTATTTGAGAAATAAATTTAATGAAAAGAATTAACTGAAATCCGGTTGTCCACTATGAGTACGTTTTTTGTCAGCTTCACTTCCGATACATTAATATGAAACCTTTGATCTCAAATAGAAAAATGAATTTTTATTAATTCATTTCTTGTCAACGACATATTTGTGTTATTTTTTCTATTTTTGTAATTGTTATATTTAACTCTCTTATTATTATTAGTATTATTATTATTATTATTATTATTATTATTATTATTATTATTATTATTATTATTATTATTATTATTATTATTATTATTATTATTATTATTATTATTATTATTATTATTATTATTATTATTATTATTATTATTATTATTATTATTATTATTATTATTATTATTATTATTATTATTATTATTATTATTATTATTATTATTATTATTATTATTATTATTTAAAACAATAAAGTGATAATTTAAGCCTTTTGCTGCGAATAATGTATTTAATGAAAAGGTTTTCGACAATAACATAGTCCTTGTCAATCTCCTGGAATTTAGCAATCTTCTTCCCAAAAATAAATTTCTATCTTTCTTTTATTTTCCTTTTAATTAATTCTCGTTGGTTATAAATATAATATAATATAATGATATACTTTCTTTTTCTGAATTTTTTTTTAATTTTATTTAAAATTAAAATTAGAATTAAAATTAAAAATAAAATATTATTATTATTATTATTATTCCCAGATTTGTTTTAAAAAATAAATAAAAGTTAAAACTTCTGTATTAAAAAAGGTTTTACTAGAATAAGTTTCAGTACCTTAAAAAGGAGAGGAAATATATAAATAAATCGAGTTTCACTGGTTCGATTTTATAGCCCATATAAGTAATCACGTAATTTAGCTTTCATTAGAAAAATTAATAATCTTTATTTGTTTTAATAACAAGAATCAATGTGAGCTCTATTTGCCTTCTTCCTGTTCCCATTTAATAATCATTTAATGCACATGATATTCGTTTTTCTTAATATTTCTTTATCACTAAAAAGTTAGTTTTATTTCAAATAGAACACTTTCAATGAAGTATTGATAAAAATTACAAAAATAAAAACTGTAATACAATTTATTGTTTATTAATTCAAGGAAATTAATACTTCTCCCAACTTTTCTCTACTAATAATGAAGATTTTTTAATTAAAAGTAAAAGTTATATATAAATTCAATAAGAACAACAATATTGCTTATACTCCGGTGATTATGAATTATTAAAATTTCCGGGTAGGAATATCTAGAATAATTATTGCATAACTAGACTTCATTAATTAAAACAAATAATTGGTAATTTCTTGCCAAAGGAACATTACAATAATAGTGAAATAAATAAATAATTCAATTATTCATGAAACGTACAATAATAATAATAATAATAATAATAATAATAATAATAATAATAATAATAATAATAATAATAATAATAATAATTATTATTATTATTATTATTATTATTATTATTATTATTATTATTATTATTATTATTATTATTATTATTATTATTATTATTATTATTATTATTATTATTATTATTATTATTATTATTATTATTATTATTATTATTATTATTATTATTATTATTATTATTATTATTATTATTATTATTATTATTATTATTATTATTATTATTATTATTATTATTATTATTATTATTATTATTATTATTATTATTATTATTATTATTATTATTATTATTATTATTATTATTATTATTATTATTATTATTATTATTATTATTATTATTATTATTATTATTATTATTATTATTATTATTATTATTATTATTATTATTATTATTATTATTATTATTATTATTATTATTATTATTATTATTATTATTATTATTATTATTATTATTATTATTATTATTATTATTATTATTATTATTATTATTATTAAGGTAACCCACTAATGATTAAATTATATGCTGGCCAATAGCAGCATTAATAATTAATTTATCCAATCAGAATCAAGGTGAAAAAATAATCGAGAACCAATGTTACTAAATTTAGCCTTCAAAAATAAAAACTTCGAAGTTTCTCCTTTATTAGCCCGTTTGCTAGCACGCGTTACACGTGCGACAAATCCTATATTATAACCAAGCCTGTGGTAGATAAAAAATTTTTTTATTAATTAGTTCACTTTGTTCAAGTATTTGTATTATAAATTTAGAAATAAAATACTAATTAATTTGTAAAAAAAATATTTATAAATTTGGTTTTTCTAAACTTTAATTTAGTTGTGGAAACCTTTTATTAATATAAACGTATTTATTGCGAAATCGCAAACAAAATTGTTAATTATTGTAAATAGTCATACTAATAATATTAGAAAACGTTATTATTATCCTCCCACCTGAAATGAAACTTTCATTTGTTTGGGAATTTCTATTTCGGTATGCAACGAAAGCTGAAATGGCACAAAGTGAAAGAATGAAGATTATAATTCCATTTTTCCAAGAAAATTTCATTGTAATTTTATTTATCTGAAACATTTGTAATGAATTTATTTGTTCATCAAAAAGAAAATTTACAATTAATTCAATAGAATAAAATGATTTTTATCACAACGAATGGCATGAAATTGATATTTTAATAATTGATAATTTAGTTGAATGTGTCGATAGAAAGAGAGTTACTTAAGGTCATTTATTGATGCAATAAAACAAAATGAATAATTCATTAAGAAATTAATATTAATATAAATTATTAATGTTAAATTAAAAGTTATGTATTTTTAAATTAATTATATTTTGGAGAATTTTAGCTAAACTTTATATTTATTTAATTTGTATATAAAATTAAGGTTATTTTCAATGTGAATTTATTTTTTATATTAAACTATTTAGTATTATGAATGTGATATTTAATTATTTTAATTGAGTTTTTTTCAAGTGACATTCGATTAATTCTTTGAAATGATTTTACCTATTTTGAAAATTGCCTTTACATACGAATTTAAGTAATATTTTAATATATCATAAAATTTAAGAAAAGATTCAAAACTTATAATATTTTCGGGTCAAAGTTAATCGGAGTGGCGTTATAGTAATTGTAGCTCCGGACCAATTCTATATGTTTTTAACTAATTCAAAATTTATCACCCTAAATCTTTTTTGAAATATTAAAATTGATTCCAAATGTTTTGATCAACTAAAAATTGAGCGCTTTCAAAACTTTGTGCATAAACCTGAATTAACAAAATCCTAAACTGCTACAGAAATAGAAGCATCGTCTAAAATCTCATCTCACATTCCAATCATTATCAAAATCTCATATATGGCAAATTCCCCTATTCCAATATCAATCCAAGAATCTTCATTTGTCATTTTGATGATCATTTACTTTCTATTTGTATAGATATGAGCAATTATTAAATTATTATTTATTTCGGGTCAATTTCGTAATTTTAAACCTCAATTTCGTACATTTATTTAATTTACCCATATAATTAAATTTTTGAAAGGTCAATTCCGTATATTGAAAGATCAATTTCGTTTTTTAGAAAGTCAATTTCATAATAATGAAATACAAGCATGTAAATGTTTTATTTGGGCAAAAAAATAAATACATTAATACTTAAATAAATAAATTAATAAATAATTTAAACACTCAATTAAAAGGCAGATTTTCCATTGCAATTCGTAATTCACGTTTCATGTGCCCTAAATAACGGTCACAATCTTCTACAGTTATACTGTTCCATCAATCCTCAAAAGCCACCATGAGATCTTCAACATTAGCACAATTAGCTCTTCTCACAACATTTTTCCATTTAGAAAACGATTCCCCGATTGGATATGGTGGTAAATAAACCACTTGATGCCCATTAGCTTCTAATAATGTTCTTATTTACGTACATCTCTTAAATGCCACGTTATCCATAATCATAATACAATTTTCCAGACCTCTTTCTCTTAAGTATTCAAAGATAGAATTAAGATAATTTTGAAATATAATTTTAATTATAGGGCCTGTCACTTACCTTTTTAAATAACATGCCGCATCGTGTCATGGTGCAACATACTGAAATATTCCTCGACCTAATATTTGTAACTACTGTCGTTGGAATTTCCCCACAGGGGCTCTCCGTGTTTAACTCTGAGACTTAGTTGAAGACTACATCATCGAGAAAAATAATTTTATTTGGTGGAAATCTTTTCTCGAGGTTATAAAAGTTTTCAGAATAAATTCTTCTGGTTTCGATGACATCAACATAATTTCTTCTTTGAGGTAATATCTTAATAAGCTTCAATGAATAGTGCAAATCTTGTAGACCATAGTTTCCCTAACTTTTTTGGCCTACTGCCCCTTTTTCATAAAAAAGATTACTTAACGCCCCCTGGAACTCTTCATTATTTAAGGATTTAAGCAAACGAACTAAAATTTACAGTGGGTTTTTTATGTATCTATATTTGTACCTAGGGGACAAAATAAAGAAAGATGTTGTTATAAGGCACCTTGACTTTCAAATTATAAAATTATTTATTAAATCAAAGAAATTCATTTTTAATACATAGAAAATTAATATTAATCCTAATGAGAAGGATGAACCTGGTGTACTGCTACCAATTTATTCACATTTGGCTCTATTTCTGTCAGAAGCATTCTTAAATCACCACGATTAGTTATTTGCAGTCGGTTTCTCTTTTTGGTAAGCATATTTGTGACCGCACTGAAACCACGTTCCACTAAATAAGATGATGGAAAGGCTATGATAAACTTCTGTACGATAGCCCATAATCCAGGATAAAGCGTGGGTATTTGCTTTTGCAGCCAAAACAACTGGTAGCCGTTTTTGAATTTAAATTTTAATTCCTCATTTGTTGTTATTTCTATCAGTTCTTCTTGTAATTTTGGAGATTTTTCTGTATTTGCATTTGAAAAAGGGTCCAAAACCCAATCGGGTATGTTCATTTTAAGAATATCTTCAAATCGTGTATTGAAGTCAGAATGAAGAGCCTCCAAGTGCTGGCAATAAGCAATCAAGTCTTCATCATGTTTTTCCACTGTTGATAAATTTGGAAACTGGCTGAATTCTCCTCTTCCCAAATTTCGTTTGTACAGAAGAAGTTTTGCTACAAATGAAGAAATAACCGTTTTTGTTTTAATTAAGTTCAGGTCATCGCCTTGGAGCTGTAGATTTGATTCATTAAATTTGTGAAACAAATCTGTCAAATAAGCTACGTCATTTTTGAATCAATCAATTTGGCTCGTAAACCATCATCTTTGTTTTCTAGGAACACTAGCACTAGGTCAAAGAGTTTATAGAACCTAGCCAAACAGGCACCTTTTGACAGCCAACGAACTTCTGTATGAAGCAGCAAGCGATTAAATTCTTCATCGTTTTCACTACAAAGTTGTCTAAACAATCTGTCATTCAATGAATTGCTTCTTATTTTGTTAATTGCTTTAATGACATAATGCAATGACCTATGTAGACGTTCACTCAGATTTTTGGCAACTAAATGTTGACGATGAATGACACAGTGTATAGTTAATACATTCGGCACCGCTTTTTTTAAATAAGCAAGAAACCCTCTGTAGCGCCCTACCATCGCTGGAGCACCATCAGTAGCAGCTGATAAGATATTACTCAGGGGGATTTCTTTTTCTTTAAAAAACTCGTTCAATTCATGAAATATCGACTCTCCTTTAGTATCAGTCTGCAAATTTTTAACAAATAATAACTCTTGGCAAATTTTTTCTTCTTTTATGAATCGCACGTAAGCTAAAAGTAAGGCTTCATTTCCTGGCAAAGTTGACTCATCAAGCTGTATAGAGAAATGCTGGGCTGTTTTTAGATAATTACATAGCGAGTATTCAACATCTTGAGCCATTTCATCAATTCTTCTTTGCACTGTATTATTGCTCAAAGGAATTTTCTTGATAATATCAGATGCTGGCTTATGTAGCATAGTTCGAATTACCTCACTTATAGCCGGTAGAATTAGTTGTTCACCAACAGTATGAGGTTTTCCTGATTTAGCAATCAATAACGATATATTGTAAGAAGCACGCAGACCATCGTCATCTTGTTTGAATGCTACTGAAAATAGATTTGCCAATGACGGTTGTTTCATAAATTTGTCTTTTAGTGATTGGAAATATGATAAAAATCTTTATCTTTTTTGTCAACATGAACTTTCTTTAAATGTTCTTGCATTCTTGAAGGCTTCATAGCTTCATTTGATAAAACTTTTTGGCATATCAGGCACATTGGTAATGTTTGGTTTGTGGACGACTGAATAAAGCCAAATTTCAAGTATTCAACACTATATTGTCTACATTTTTTCTTAGATCCACTCATGATATTATCTATAAAAAATTATGGTGATATAAAATTAAAAATAACGGGTTTTAACTAAAATACTAATAAATACTAGAAGACACAAAAACTTACAGAGTTATGAGAGAAAATATGTTTAAAATAATCACATGTAATAAATATATATTTAACCAAAAAGATAAAAGTGATCAATATAAATTCAAATTCATAATCACTTATATCACTTGCAATATTGTTAATTACTTGTCACACACAATTTAGAAACAATAATGAATTAGATTTCACGTATGTCGCCTACAATGTAGACACTTGTGAATTGTTGGATTGGAGATGTTAATACCTAAGCCTTCGAAAACAGCGGCTGCAATAGGTCTTAAGGACAGTGAGCAATCGGCATCAACAAGATTCCCTACCTCCATGTTTACTTTACTGTGCCTCAATCCACCTCTTGGAATAACAGAAGACCTTCCAGTTTTTTTTAAAGTATCGATTATACTATAAATAGTACGGCGTTGCAAGTTTTTATACGCTGATAATGAAGATACTGATTGACCGTTATTATATGTTTGAATGACACGAGATCTTCGGCTTGGGTCGATTCTATTGTAAGATTGCCTCTTGATTCTTGTGGTTTGATATTGCATAGACATAATAATAAATTGATTACGAAATTGACTGTCTAAAAAGCGAAATTGATCTTTCAAAAAGTTAATTATATAGGTAAATTAAATAAATGTACGAAATTGAGTTTTAAAATTACGAAATTGAGGTTTAAAATAACAATTCATTTCAGTTTTCCATAATTAACTTCCGTCGTGCTTGAAACACTCATTCAATTAATTTGTTGGATATACGGTAAAAGAAAATCTTGGTGTGTGATCGTCCAATTTCACGACCACCACTGGTACTGTGCATTAGTTGTTGGTGGTAAGCAAAAGGTGAGTCCCATCCGACTTATAATCGCTTTCTTATGAATATACAATTAAAGTTGATTTGGAAATACTAAAAGAATTTCATGACTTATTGGTTGATTTTTCAATAGCTACAGAAAAGAAGTGTGTATCGAAAATAGAGAAATTATTATTATCATTTAAAACAATAAAGTAATAATTTAAGCCTTTTGCTGCGAATAATGTATATAATGAAAATATTTCGACTATAAGATACTCATATAAGGAGAGTGACATGGACTGATAGTTTCTAATAGATTTGCCCTAAACTCTTCTCTAAATGCCTTTATGATTATTTTATTTCCCACTATCCATGTACCCGTCACAACAATCATCTTGAAAATGTACACATTGACTGAAAATTAATGAGAAGGTTAGCGTCACTACTAGAACTGCTTCTCATTGCATCTTCATTTTCGGGTTCATGAATACCAATAAAAGGTCGCTTCATCATTAAACATCCATGGTTTATTGTTTCTTCTTGCTCATTTGGTTATGGACCTCATTATTTGCAGTTACTCAATGTTACTTTCAAAATATTTGAGCAGGGATCTGCCCTTGCTTCTCATTTCGATAATTCTATTCCTAGATCTTTTACAATTATTGTAATTGTCTAAGTATAGTTTTTTTGTCAGCATGTACGTGAGGAAAATTGGTAGAAGGATGATCAATAAACCCTCGACGGTATCTTGCCTCATTTTGGTCAATGTGAAATTCTGAAAATCAAACTACCCGCAACAAGATGTTTTGCTAATTACTCTATTTCTTTTATATAGCAAGATTTTGATCTTATCTAGACTTTCATCAAAGCTATGGTTCTCTCTGTGATTTGATGACTTAGACGGATCTTGCGAGAGACTACCTATATGGGATGACACAATGTAGGTCTGCCACTCAGTTAGGGGTGACTCTTGTACAGATCATCCTCCTTCCATGACGCGTGTTCATCGTCCGCCTGTCCTCCACTCATAGTTTGGGACTTTCTTTATCTTTCAACGTGCATAAAAATTGGAATAGAACTCAGTTAGTACCGAAAGAACAAGAGCATAAAACTATGTCAGATAAGAAGAGGTAAAAGTTGGTAAAATAAATTTTTGGTTTGGTATTTATAATAAATTTTGATGTCAGCTACGCATAATTCTATGCATAATTCCAAACGTTTTAGATAAGCAGCGCACATGCTGTCACATTTATGTATATTATTTTCAATTAAAGTAGTAGGATGTGTCCCTTCCAGGACAGTGATACACTCCCTCCCCTTCGCCACCATTTTTTCAAGCTCAAATTTTAAATAAAGTCGTATAAGACCCATAACTCTCCTAATTGCCGTATTTTTCGGATCATAAGGTACACCTTGTTATAAGGCGCAATATCATTGATCGACTGCTAACGGTTTTATTTTCATACATAAGGCACACACATTAAATGACACAAAACTTATATAAGTCAAACTTTATTTTTTTTTGAGCGCCGTGTACCACATACACCTAAATCTGAAATATAAAAGTTTCTATAATGCACTTTTAACTTTCGGAACATTAAATTTTTACACACAGGTAAGTTTGTGTGTTCCTATACTATAATTTTATCGATTTTTTTTTAGATTATAGAAACTTTTATATTTTGGATTTAAGTGTAAAATCGGTTCTAGGTCAGAAAGCCAGAAAGCACAACTATACATTAGGCGCACTGACGATTTTTGAGAGTATGGTCCGTAATGTTTAAATACGACCAATAATCATTAAATATGTTTAATGGGTTGGACCATATTTTCCTTTGGTGTTACGGACTCACAACATACTTTTCACAAAATTAATGAAAGTCAAATATGTCAAAAGACAATTTCAGCCTAAAGGCTTATCATGTTAAGTATAATAAATAGGTAGTCGGTGTTATCTGTACCACATCGTTTTCACTGTGTTTAATTCTAAACTTCTTTAGTGGGAAAATATTTTGCTGATTTATTTTTGAACATAAATATAATTATTTTATTTGGTGCTATATAATATATGACTTGTTGATATAAGTGTCAGCTTAGCAATGATGACATGATGTGCTTTACATGTCATTTTGACAATTAGTTCAAGTGTCTAATATGATAGTACACCAAACACCACTGAGATACATTCTCTATAGTGGTGTAGAACAAAATAATTAATGGAGTTTGACTGAAGTCAATTAGTTGCATGTAGTGATTTAGTAAACATATTTTATATTAAGTACGGCCAAGTCATCTGTAAACTTTGAGAATTCATACAATCTTTCACCATTGCATTCACCCAATACTTCCAAATGCTTTAGTAGATCATAAATAAACAAAAATTTAAAGCGCAAAAAACTGAAAACATATTTTAAGATTTTTTACTGTGTTTTGGACATATGCCACCAAAAGACAAAAATGACAAAATTTATTACTACAAAAAGCAAAAGAATTAAACAATTATCAGGAAGGTAACCCAATATTTTCTATTAATCAGAAAAAAATTCTAAAATTCAGATTAATAATCTTTAAAAAATTTAAATCGTTAAAATTTTTATATAATTATTTTTGCAAAGATTTATTTATTTAAATTAGAAAATTAAGAAAAAATTTAGAACTGAAACCTATTTTTATATTTTATCTCGTTTATAATGAAAAAAGTAAATGTTTGTTTCACTGAAATAATTTTTTAGTCGAAAATTACATATTCATTTAATCCTACACGTTATCTGCATCACAGAATAATTTTTATTGAGCATTACTGTAAAAGCTGTGCAATTATGTCTTTTTGTACTTTTATACTTTTCTTTGCGGTGGTCTCTACCGGTTGCAGTTCACCTTCATCTGAAAATAAAGAAAGATTTATTGATGAGGTTTTTTCATATTTAGCTTGGTTGTTATATTCTATTTTCTCATTGTTTTGTTTTACAGTTAAACCAGAAGGAATATTCAGAGTACATGCGTAATGTTATGCACGAACTTTTAAAAGACAAAAATGTTCAAGAGAAAATTTTCGACAAAAATTCTACGGTAAAATACTTTTTTATTTTTCTATTATTAATATACAAATTTTAAAATATAAAATTATTATTAATGATTAAAAATTTTTTCCTCATTATTTCATTGGTCAATTTTTTCGAAAATTTTGAATTATTCAATAATTCAAACAAACAAAAATTGAATTTATTAAAATTATTTTGTGTGTGAATTGAACTTCAGTTTAAAAATTACTAAATATTTTTTTGAAAATAATTTAATTTGAAAAAAATTTTATTATTTTAATTGGAAATTATTTAAAATAATAATAATTGCGATCATCTATATCCAATATAGAAAAGAAGTTTGACTAGAAAAATAAAAATATCATTTTGTGTCAACTGGAGCTATTTTATGGCCACGAATTTTGTTCCAGACGTTCTACAATGTATAATGGCCACCTGTGCTGGCCAAACTTTAAAAAATCATATCACAATATCGGGTATTCGTATACTAAAAGATTTTATGCTAAAAAATAATATATTAAAATACTACTTATTAAAATTAATTCCGTCCGCAAACGGTTAAAAAATATTGTAAAATATAAATTCATGGAAATTATTTTTTGATCAATGAAATTAATTAATTAATTTAATTTGTATAGAAAAATTAAAAATCAAAATAGTAATTTATATTAATAAATTGTAAAATTTAACACCAAAAATACATAAAATCTAAATTTTATAAAAATACCAGAAATTCGAGATTTATTTCATCTAATTTACAGTATATTTCAAATTAATAATTTCCATTAATAAATAAATATAAAACAGCCGAACTTGTTGGCAGATAAAAGAATTCATCAAACATTAAATGTAGAGAGAAATTGCTCATTTGTTGGATCAATTAAACCGAGTAGACCTTTTCTGTAAAAGAAGCAAATCAGGAAAAAATTTGTGAGAATAAATTCACAAAACCTTTCATGAGATTTAATGCGTGCAAAGTATGTTATTATTCTTAATCTTCAGTATTATTACTTCAGCCTTTAAAGATCAAAAATCATGGGCATTGTAGGCGTGAACCATAAGACCAAGACCTTTGCAGCGTCACTTATTTCTTGCCATTTGAAAATACTTCTAATGAATATATTTTTGGATTCGTTTGCATTCGATTGTTCACGTTTGTTAAGAGGATCTATTCAAACTTCACATCTTCAAAGAAATCTATCTTTCTCTGATGTCCAATAGTATAGTTTTTCTAGAGTTCATTAAGAACAATTATTGTTGAAACTTTATATTTTGAGTTATAGCTTTTAGTATTATTTAACTTTTTTACGCTATATGTTTTACATTGTTTTATTACTAATTGTTTTGATCGTTAAATTGAATAGATTCGAAGTCTTGCGAAATTTGTGTATTTTAATACTTATATGTTTTAATCGGTTGTAAGTATATATTAAGAGATTGTAAGACCCCAGCAGAGTCTCCTTTAAAATCTGTTTTGGGACTGTGTGTCGAGTGCAAAAAAAGGTATTTGATAGAATAAATACAAATATTAGACCCCGAATAAATTGATAACAATAAAATTAAATTATCAACTACTTTATTCAATTAATATAATAAAATAAAACCTTTGATCTTCTCGAATTGCTTGATATATTGGTGGGACAGATAAGTTCTCGAATTTGGTTGTTCTCAAGCTAATTTACAATCTTGATTGAAAGGAAAATTGATAGAGGGGATGGACAATATAACGTGTGATTAAAAGTGTTATCATCACATACACAAAAAAAGTTATAAGTTCATATTCAGATTCTCTCCGGGGAAAGAATAGTAGTCGAATATTTTCCTTTGATTATTTCGGATTGTTAGGTGTGGTGGAGGTCGGATATATTCCTTATATTTTCTTTCTTCTTATAATTTCTTCTCTTTTGTTTTCCTTGAGATATTTAGCTTTTGTATTAGACTTTCGAAATTTTGCTTTGTATCTTTTAATCTCCTTATTTCTCCTAGTTGTTTTATTTATATTTTATTATTGACTTTTTATGATTTTAATTTTTTTGATTTTTTTTGAGTTTTTTAGCTCCAGCAAAAATTTTATAGTTTTCCCAATAAAATTTATGAATTTAAACAAAATTTTAATTTAAGTTATATTTAAAATTTAAAATCATAAGGCTTTACCTTTACTGGTGGCAATTCTTATGTTTTGATTATTTTATTTTACTGCACCTAAAAGGGTATGTCATTTTGTAATTTTGGTGACATTAAAAAATTATAATTTGAAAGCATTTTCCCGGTCACAAATTTTACACATGTTATATTTGATAAGCCCATCTTCGGGCCTACTTTATCCATATTCCCAAACAATATTTAGAATAAGTCAAAATCATTATCATTTGAGATTTTTTAGTCAAACGAAAACTTAATGGAAGCTTTGGATTTGGCTAGCAGTTCTGCTCGAAGTAAACTCGACGAAATCAAACAGAGAGAAATAAATAGATTAAATTCTCTTAAATTCCAACTAAAAAGAATTCTTAAATCAAGCACAAAACTTAGTAAAAACGAAAGAGAGGAAATGGCTGATAATATGGCTTCTTATAGAAGAACTCATATTCATTCAATTAAGGATTCAAAATTCACAAAAGACGACTTGGAAAAATTAATGTCTCAGGTATTTTTATTATTTCCTTCCGGTTTCATAATTTAGTTCCTATCAGATACGACATGATTTACGATTAGTTGACACTGCTAGAGAGGAACAATATCGTAGGTATGAATGGAAAAAAGATTGGAGATTGAGAAAGGAATTAGAAAAATTCAAAGATCCTGTTAAGAAGAGTCAACGATTGGAAGAAATTAAAAAATCTAGAGAATCTTATAGAAAACATAAACGCATAAATGAACCGGTAGCTTGTTCATTTTTGGCAGAATAAATTATGTTATTTTTATCTAATTATAGGGAAGTGAGGATCAATTTAAAGATATATGGAAATCTGTGGACAATCTCGACACTTCTTATTTTAATATCAAAACCTTTTTCAATTTGCATGGTAAAATTATTTTAAAACTTCCTTTTTAAATTAATATTTATTTTCATTTCTTTTGTAAATTTTTGATCAAAATCTTTTTATAATAGTTTTTTATTTTTTGCCATGATTAAAACAAAATATTGGACAATGGTCTGTAAAAAAATTGAATATATAGAAAATTGATAAAGATCTATGGGAAAGACGATAAAAGATTTCACTGAAAATGTTATATTTGTTTTATTAATATTCTTTATTATTTTTATATTGTATTTTCTATTCTAATTATATTATTTTGTGAATTAATCAAAAATATTTAATTTAAATTAGATTTAAATGAAGATGGCAGTTGGGATATCAATGAAATTGAGGCAATGTTTCAACCAGATGTAAAATAATAAATATATTTATATTGAAATTTATTTAATATACCATTTGGTGGTATAGATTGAGAAAGTATATCAAAATGTTAATGGAACCATCGATTCAGAAGAAAAGTTTCATGAAATAATGAAAATGAGACAGCATTTCATGGAAAAAATTGACTACGATAAAGATGATTTGATTACGTTGGAAGAATTAACTCTATATACGAAAAAGAAAGATTTTAAAAGCAATATCGAATGGAAAGTTGTTTTAATAGTTGGAAATTTTTTGTTTAGTTATAATATTAGATCAGTGAAGAAAGTGATATGAAAATTTACTCTGAGGAAGAAATGAAAAAATTTGAAAAGGAATTAGAGGAGATTTCGGAGTCCAATATGGTTAATATAAAATAATTTTTAATTTAATTGTACCATTTAGTACTTTTTTAATTGCTAAAATTGAATGAATTATCAATTGAACAAGTTGTTATGGTTAAAAACGTGTTTGAACAGATGCGATATCATTGTAATTTTTATAATTTCATTCTTGTTTCAGGTGAAGGACTCGCTAAATTGAGATCGCATTCATTCGGGTAGCGCAGTATTTTTTCTATGATATATTTTCGTTAACATCTGTAAATATGAATTTGTAACATTAATAAAACAAATTTAATATTAATTTTTATTGTATTTAATTGATGATTATAAGGTCATAACGAAAGAGTTATTTATTATCGCCCTCCATTTGAAAAATGATTTTTTACCAAATTTTGACGGAAAAGGATGACAAACGATTGCAATTATAAATATTATGGATGCCTGTCGTATATAACTGTATATTAGTCCGGCATGGCTATTACTCCGAAAAATTAAAATTGGGTGATATTATTCAAAATTTCTTAACCCTTATCGGGTGAAATGCCTAGAATTTGTATTAACAATATTTAAAATCCAATTTCCTTCTAATTACATTTTCATGTTGGAGAGACTAATGGGGAGATGTGTTTGTCGTTTGACTGTTATGTTCATATAGGAAAGTATGACGTTTACATTCTCAACTGGTCAAATGACTACAATTTGTAGTTAGTATACCTTTGTGACAGTATTATTTTTTAAATTTATTATTAAGACATGACAAAATAAAACCATAAAGCAATTGAAAAGTTGAGGCAAGAAACAAATCCAGCTTTCGTCACTGTCACTTTTTGATCAGCACAGATTGACATTTATTACATGATTTTTCGTATATTATACATTTTCAAGGTGACCTTGTTGTATATCTACCATGGCTTACAGCATCGTGCCTCCCTTCTGATTAATGAAATAGAACAGATAGTGAATAGACAAGTAGTATAATTGATAAATGCTAGCTACTACTAGCATAGTACATTAACAAATATGCGGATCCAAGACTTTGGTGAGGTGGAGGGTTGGTTATTTCATTTTATCAAACATGTAAATATAAGCCAGCTGGGTGTAAAGATTTTTAAGAAACTGCTTCTTGGTGAATGAGCTTCCATTTTCTTTGCCTATTACGTAGTTGTTGAACAGGCAACGTCCAATATGTTGTAATAAAGAATGGCATCATATTCATAAACTTCATTATCTTTATTTTCATGAACAATATAAATATAACACGTTTGTAAAAATAAAGTTTGGACACTAATTCCAACTCTTCTAAATTCCCTCGAGCTAGAAGTTCTCTATGTGGAGATGTTTCTACTAATACATGTTACATTATTAATGACCCTAAAAGGACCTAGGCTAGAGTTTTTTGGGACTTGAACTCAAAGGACTTTCTGCTCTAATCTTTCTTTCAGAGGAGGTTGGGATAGAAGCTTTTCGTTTTTTGTATTTCTTTCTCTAATAAAAGTTTTCAGAGCTCTGGTTTCCGAGTGACGTTGTAGTCGTGTCATGATAATATGAACTTCGAAAGAATGATTTGGTAACCAGCATTTTTAACAATTGTTTGTCAAATAGCTCATCAAGGAATTTACGCAGTTCATTAATTGTTCATAAGTCCTAAAGAAAATTCAATTGACTCTCAAAATTCTTTCAAATTAATTCTGGGCGAACCACTAAAGTAAAAGGAATTTATAATTTCCCAAAACTACCATTTGTGTTTAAGTACAATGGCAATTTTATTTATTTTTGAATATATCCAAAGTTGGATATTCCATCCACGTTTCTAGTGTTAATAAAAATACATTGAGGACTCTTTCGAACATAGTACATGGGTACAGGGTACCTAATCTGGGGAACGGTGCTACTTACACCATAAAAAATAATGTGCTGAAGAAAATATGGGTCGAAATAAAAATTGTAGAATAAGGGAGGGAAGGGTAAGATTACCTCACGATCATTGGGACTGGAGGGAGGGAACACAGCCATAAAAAATTTAGAAGTAGAAGATATGTTAATGAAATCCTTATTTACAGCGGACTGCAGAATGTAGTCAGTTGTCCACATAAAGGTGTAAAATTATGTAGACAGATAAGAGTTAAAAATATCGTCATCATTAATGTGTAGAAAATCTTCATGTTATTATGTTCACTTATAAGTAAAAGGTCAATTTTGGAATCGCTACAAAACGCATACTTATTTTAATTATTACACAGGTGAAGATGGTTCCTAATTTGACCACAAGCATTCCAAAACCATCTTCGGCTATGATTTGGGTTCTTTTCTACAATGAATTGATGTGACCATCTCATTTTCTGGTATAAACATAGTTGTAAATGTCTGGAAAATATTTTCAGATATAATTCTTGAGAGTAGCCAGTCAAAAACAAGGGGCAATTTATAAATTTCTACCATAAAATTTTCGAAAGATATTATAATACAAAAGAGTGTCCAAGTAATTTATATAAAAACGTTCTTCTTCCACTTCATTAGCCATTCCATTTCACTTTCAGTACCATTTTAGTATTGGATTTCAACTAGACTCTTCCATAGAAGTTTGATAATATTGTATATGCTTTCGTATTACAACTTCGTCTTTAAACATCTTTGTGATTATACGTGTACTTAACCTTCCTAGTGTTAGGCTGAACACTGAATGAGCATAATAATCTCCTTTAAATCTCTTATTTTCTGTAAGAAAAGCTAAAAATATTGAAGGGATCGTGCAAATACCTAAATAATATAAAGAAAAGTAAAAATTAAGAATAAAATAAAGAAACGAGATCGATAAAATAACAATAAATAATAATAAAAGACATTTAACAAAATAAAAGCATCACACAAAATAGGAAGCAGAAAGATAGGAATTGAGTTACAAAAAAAATTAAGAATCAACAAGAAATTAGGAAAATAAATTAATAGTAAAAATATGAGAATTAACCACAAATAAATAACAAAAATAACAATAAACAACTACAAGAAGAAATATAACTCAAAAATTAAAAATAGTAAACTTTAAATTAAAATAATTAAAAGTAGAATCAAAACTAACCAATAAAATATCCAAACGCAAAAATTTGTGAAATAATCAATTAAAATAAATTAGGCCAACTGTGATTGGTCAGAAACTTTACCCAAAAAACTATAAAGCAACCACTAGACACGATTTCTTCAATTTTCATTTATTAAACGATTCAGGTATAGATGCTTTAATTTTGAAAAGTTCATTTTTAAACGATTCAGGACTTCCATACTGTCAAGCACCTTCAAAATCATTCAATGGACTAATTATTCAAATAAAACAACTCACTCAGTGTTCAGTACCATTCTGAAACTACTTATCGCGATTTCGTTTTCAATGATATTTCGTTTTTATGTATAATTTTAATGCACAATTTAACCTAATGTAGTAATGCAATTAAAAACTTTTAATCATAAATTCCTTTTCTCTTTTCATGCATCACAATATTTAATAATATTTTCTTTAAAGAATATTTAGTAATTGATACGATTTAAACTAACAATCTGATGAAAAGACTTTTATGATATTCATAGTTATGATTTGGATTTTAAATGATAACATCGTCATAGCAGAACTGAGGACCATATACTCTAGGGCCGGGTACCTTCGGGATGCTCGTCTAGTGAGCAAATGGGATCTCCAGCCTCTCAGTGGACATTCGGGCCGAAATGTGAAGGCTTCTTCACGGGTCCGTCGCCGGTAGATGCCAGCGAATTGAAAATTTTATAAAACGAACATGTGTAAATCGAGATGGCATCTGAAATCGAATAGAGAACATTAGTGAATCTAAATGACTTACATGTAGCACAGTGATTGAGTCGTCATGAGACTGAGGTAGATAAAATTTTCCTCTGTGGTAACCATACCCGCATTATCCCATAGGCACAATAGGCACAGTGCCTAGGGCCTACGAACTATAGATGGCCTACGAAAATGTATACATATTATTATTTACGAAAGATTTATATAATAAATATTCAACCAAAGCATGAAAAGAAAAACTTCACTTAATCCAAAATAATTCAAAATTTATTTTCAAAAAACCAAAAAAAAATCATTAATTTAGTAAACAATTTATTTAATTATTACCTAAACTAACCTTCCTACATTTTTTATTGGCGAATTCGACAATAACATCTTCGAAACTAATTTCTCGCATTAAATCACTTTCAATTGATAAAAGCGTAAGAGATGATAATCGTTCCTGTTCCATAGTTGATCGGAGGCAATTTTTTTTTCTTTTAAGCATTTCTTCATGTAATTTCGATCGTAGTAGAAAAACGTTATAAAGCGAAATAAAGGCACCAATATAATATTCACAAAATAACATTCATAAAATAAACCAATATGGAATGAAACTAAACTTTGTTATTTAAATAAAGTGTTGTTAAACAAAAACACTTTGGAATTAAATTAACGCATTTAAAAAAAAACCACAGCTGACTTCATTAGGGATACTGGCAAAAAACTATTCGATAGGGTTAAAGGTAAAAGTGCCTAGGGCCTACGAAGAGGTTAATTCGGGCATGGTGGTAACACCTCATGATCAGGATCCTCTGAATAAATTCCAGTAATGTTCGGCCGTCTGAACCTCGTACAATAAGGAAACTTCTATATATTCTACAACGGCACATTCAATTTTTAGTCTTTTGAGGCGACATATAGATTTTAGCCACCACTAGGAACCGACATCTATTGCTAGTAGAACTGAAAGCTTCGGAACATCTCCCATTTATTGTCTTATCCTAGCCGTAGGTATCGATCTCGTAAACTAAGGTCGTTCTCGAACGTTCAGACTTCATGAAAATTCCCAAGTAAAAGAAGAAATGGAAAATGTCGATAAACTTCCACAGAACGAAAATTCCAATCGGTTGTTGAGACTCATCTGGTAATACACATCAAACCTAAAAAATCCAGCAGGCATAATGTTGAGATAAGCCGTGTAGTCATTCCATGATTAGCTTGGTCCAAATCAACACACGAAATAAAATTCCGTCTATCTGACACCGTGCAAACTAACAGCTGAGGTCAGATTGATTTTGTGATCTAGCTCATAGCACTCCTTGCGAATTGAACGTCTGTCTAATAGTGATCATATTTAATCTGAACAATCACATGAAGTTATATCGATAATTAGATAAGGCGATCTTACCTGGTAATCAACTATCCGGTAGAAATAGCAGCTTGAGTAATCTATTCATTGATAATGGTAATAAACCAAACCAGCGGTTAAGAAAATTCCGATCATAATTTTTTTTAAGTCGGTAAATTATCAGTCAATTAAATTAGAAAATTGTTTAGGCCGCTATCATTTTAACAAAAATTTATAACTAACTCACATCAATTATAAATAGAGAATTTTAATTCACATTATTAAATGATATATTACATTAAACATGATTAAATTAAATTAGAAATTTTCTAGTAAATTAAATATTAAAATAAGTATGGATGCGTAGTTGGATTTTAGGAACATTTAGGCAATCATAAACATTACTTTGGGTTAGACCAGGGCTTCTTAAACTGTGGGTCGCGACCCTAGCGAAATATTGGGGTCGCAAAATTTTTATATAAAATATCTAAATTCATAAAATTTCATAATTGTCGTATGTTTTCCTACTCATTGGGCAAATGGGAATTTGCCCGCAGTGACCAATATAATAAACATATGTATTTATATTATTACCTAATTAATAAATCTTCACAAAAAATTTATATATCTTTATTTTAAATTATAAGGGGTCGCAAAAAAGTTTACAATAATAAATGGGGTCGTGAATGAAAAAAGTTTAAGAAGCCCTGGGTTAGACGATAAATATGAACCGAGTCGACTACAGGTAATTTAACCTCAGTCAGTAGATGTAGCGATAAGTGAACATGAATTAATGGTCTGAGTCAGGATTTATGCACATCAAAAGTTAGGTAATATTAAATATAATTAGAAACATCACCGTGATGACAAACATAGACGATTTTCTAACAAGCTAAATTAATAGGTAGTAAAATTCTAAAAAGTGAAATGTATGATAATATAAAATTTGTGTTTATTGATCGTCATCAGAAATTGAACCTTCGTACCCTGAGTTGTTGTTGTCTGTCATAGTGTAAGGAACGTATGTGTTTATTAAGAGCAAGAAGTCAAAACGCTTATATCTGGATCTTGTCTGAATTATAATATATCCTTCGAAAAAATCTTAATGTTTCTTTCCAGGAAAATGTCAACCAATCGAAACACTAAAGTCCTAGTCGCACCTTGCTTTTGCGCGGACAAAAATGGTATAATCAAGACCCTACAGACACAGATAGGGCTTCTGAAGCGAAAAATCGATCACCTAGAAAGAACATGGTTTTCGCCGCCTCAGATGAAGAAAGTGCGGAAAAAGCTATTCTGGAGCGAACATTCCCGGGAGAGCCTGATTGAAGAAAGCCGCACTCAACTCGCGCTAATCAAGGAGCAGTCTGAGGCTTTACATAAGGTCTATCTTCAGCCCACCCTAACTAAGAAAATTGTCAACATACCGATAGCCGAAGCGGGCAACATCTTTCCTCTTCTCCTCAACTATCTCAAAAAATCTGCCGAGAGTGTGTAGAAACCGAGATGTCTCCATCGATACCTGAAGTCGTGATCGTCAGTACCAGTCAAATCTTGCCGAAAATTCCTCAGCCACGCGTCGTATCTAACAGTGCATCACTGCGAGAAAACCCAAAGCGCCGTTTCTTATCTCGCGCCACGCGAAAAAAAGGCAAAAGTTGCGCCGAACCGACCAAAGTGATCATCTAAAAGCTAGCAAGAAGGAGGTATCTGAAACTGCCATACAACCCCAAACCAGTGGTGGAGTGAAAGATTTCCGAGTAGTAACGGCTACCAATGTCATGTGGGAGGACAACGTGGAGGAGAGGTTCGACCTTGAGGCCTTGTTTGTCAAAGCCGTAGCCGACAAGATATGAGGTGTCTGATTTCGAAAATTTTCGAAAGTTGGTCTGTGTAGCTAACCTGTTTTATTGGTGCTCATAAAGTGAGACAAATTCCAATTTGATAACAACCTTCTTAAGTCTCTTTAAAGGTTTTTCTTCAATGTTTCGGCCTCTGTTAGCATTGCCTTTGGTTTGCCAAATCTTGGAGTAATACCATCAAAACCGTTTCTTTGTCTAATTTCGTGATTGTATTAAAATTGAGTAATTTATTAAAACGATCAACAATTACGGTAAAATATCTTTTAATGTAGTTCTCTCTAAATAAGCTGAATCCATTGCAAATAGAAGTTTGAAGTGGCTGATGTTATCAGATCAATTTTAGGTGCAGATATTCTTTCCCATTATGCAATACTTGTCAAATACCGCCTTGCAAAAACCTGAATTGTCTGAATTGAAACAGATAAATATCCAGTTTCACAACGAACCAGACATTAAGAACTTAGGGTTCTGACAGAGGTTTGGCAAGAGTTCGAATCACTAATACAGTAAGGTATTACGCGTAAAAGCAGCAGTGAGTTGTCTTCCCGTTTGTCGTGTTTAAGAAGAAGGATGGGACTTTTCGGCCTGTGGAAACTACAGAAAACTCAATGTAATCATAAAAGTCTATAGTTACTCTCTTCCAAAAATCATTGACATTCTAGACCAAATTGGGGAAAAATGGAAATCTTCTTAACCCTTGATCTCCGTATTGCGTTTCATTAAATCCCGATAAACAAAGAAGAAGTTCTGGAAACAGCAATTATAATATTATTCGAACTAAATGAGTACTTATTCGTGCTATTTGGACTCAGAAACGCCTCGCAAATTTTAAAAAGACAAATGGATAGAGTACTTTGTCCTCTTAAAAACTTTGCCTGTGTTTATGTGGACGATATAATTGTCTTCATACCCTCTAGGGATTAACATGGCAAACACCTGAAACAATTACAAGAAGCTCTAAAAGCGCCAAATCTTTCTGTTAAAAAGGAGAAATCAAAAATAGCGCAGCATCAAGTTAATGATTTAAGATTCCAAATTTAATCCTCTAGAGTCTCACCGCAACCTGATAAAATTCTATCTCTTCTAGGTGGAGGAAAACTCGACTGCATTCCAAAAAACAAGGGAATAGTTACAAAATCTGACTGAGATGATATCGACCAACTCGAAAAAATAATTTGTATTATGCACAGATGCGTCAAATATCGGTGTTGGAGCAAGCTAGAGTCACCGCAACAAAGAAGGCAAACTACAAATATTTTTTACTAGAAAATTAAGCACAACAGAACAAAAATACTCAAAGTTCGACCTAGAGTTAATGGTGATGTACCTCTCAATCAAAAACTGCAAACAACATCCAGATGGAAATATAATCGAACTGTTCCCTCATCATAAACCTATTATTAACATATACTCGATTAACAACCATCTAATCGGATATAATACATCAACCAATTCAACGTCAAAATTCAATATATACGAGGTAAGGAAAACCAAATTACAGTCTGTTTATCTCGACAGATGGAGTCAGACGATGCAGAAGCCAGCGTATCAGCAATCTCCACCTTGGAACTCATCAAACACCAGAAAAGCGAGACTTCCTTAAATCGTTAGCAACCACGTCCTCTAAAACACAGACAACAGATAATGGAATTCTTATTGATATCACAACGACAGACAAACGGATATTTTTTTCTGAAATCTATCTATTAGAGGAGTTTAAGAGGTTACACAATATGTTGGGTTTTAGATTACTTTAAGTCGGTTCCCTCTGACTCCTCGTGTCCTTTAAATCAAAACAATAACGACCCAACGTATATTGAAATAACAAATTCACAATCCTTTATCACCACTTTACAAATAACAATCAAAATTTGGTTTGACCGATTCTCCGCTCGGTGTTGATGCTTTGATAAAGATAATATTCACCTTTTAGTTTCTTAGGTTCTCTTGACCAACGTTTTCCTCTTTTTCGGTTTGATTTGATCCTTTTCTCGCTTTTTATTCTTATTCTATCTCTTCTTTTTCCTTAATCTCCTAGATTCGTTTTCGCCTTTTCCTAAGCTCAGTTTCTTCTTACCCTACCNAAAAACTAGCATTTTTAAATTTATTTTATTTCAATAAATTATTTATATCACTACATAGTAATGTTTATTATTTGAAACTGCATTATGTTATTGCTGATTTTAATGGAAATGTTATTTTTTATATTAATTTCACAATATTTTATCAAGATGTGAATATCAATTATTCGAAGTCCATTGAATTTCTAAAATGCTTTGATATGTGAATTACCATCCACTTGATCCGTTTTATACGCTTTTTAAATTAGTTATAATTAAATTTAAAAAAATAATAGTGTATATTTTTTTTTTTTAATATTTTTTAAAAAATTAATTAATTTTGTTATTTTCAATATTCTTATAAAATAAATAATATATATAATGCAAATTCTTTTTTAGTTAAAAATAAAATAAAATACATTTAAATAGTTTTCAGTCTTCGAAAGCATCAATTTGTAGATTTTTCTATTTCTATTTTCGTCATCACTTGAAATTCCTTGAACATAATTTCTATCATTCTCATTGCATACTTCAAATACTTCAACTTATTTAGTTACCAAAAAATCGGTTTTTACGTTTTTCTGAATACTCTATTTAAGTATCGGTATCCATAAAATAATTTCCTAATTTTCTTCACAAAACAATTGTGCATATAGTTTCATATAAGATATTTTATTTTGAAGAAAATACATAAATATAAAGAATAATACATAATTATATTGAAACCATGTTGTGTAAGTATTGCGTTATGTTATACGAGGTTAATTAATTTTAATTTTATTCAATTGAAATTTTAAAACTACGATATTATAAAAATTTTTTTAAATACTATAAAATAAAAGTCAATTATATAAATTAGAATTTAATTAAGCTTTTAAGACTATATTTTAGGCGGATAAAAATGTCATGTGATATTTAAAATTTTTTTGTAAAAATATGAAAATTAAAAATTTTTGTATTTTTTGGAAAATATTGTTATCGATGAATTTATTTTGTATTTCAATTTAAATTTAAGAAAATTGCAATAAAAAGTTTCAAATTAAACTTCCAAATTCTCAAATTTAATTTATTGACAAATATAAAGAGGTTTGAAATAATGGTTCTTGTGACTGATTATTGAGATAAGCCAAAAAATTGGTGAATTAACAAGCATTAACACCTAAGTATATTTAATAATAAATAATAAATTCTATAAAGTGATATTTTAGGACTTTTTAAATGAGATAAAATGAATACATCTAATTAGATAACAATATTATAAGAATATTTGATAATCATTCAAGCCTGTGCTTCATATATTACCGTTATTACAACCTAAAATATTAAAATTAAGTAAACAAATATAAATTAGAAAGTGAAAATAAACATCGATATAATAAAAATGAAATGATTGAAAAATTCATAATTACCAGTGATTGACTCTGTGAATTATTTCCGGCATAGATCACTGCCACAGCCGAATGCATACTTCCAAGAAGCTGAATTCGTATATAAAAATTTTATTTAGAATTCAATAAATTAATGGAATCAAATTTTAAGAACATATACAATCAAAAATAACAGGTCTTGTGTGAAATGGGGTACCATGCGAGCCGAACGGATGAAAAATGAGACATTTGTGTGAGGTTGGTTAAAACCTGAGCGTTTAAAGAAAACCAATAAAACTAGATGTCAAAAAAATATCTATAAAATTTAAAATAAAAAATGTTATATCTCTTAACAATAAATATATAGATGTTCAAATTAATTTGTCCGCAAGAAAAGTTGTTAGTTTGATTTCTCGTGTCCAATAATCGAGAAAACCCTATATAAAAATGTTATCAATACCCCTTGATATAGCAATATTTATTCATCTAACACGATTTAGTAATCTTTATAACACTTCACAGAAGGAGGATACTTTTGGTTTAATCCACTTATCGAATGATATTTTCAATTAATCAAAATTACTTAGTTTCTCTGTATATTCATTCCCTTTACAATTTCTTCAGTTAAAATTAACTCTAAAATCCGTTTTTTCTAAACTGGTATAGTGCTTTGTAGAAAACTTTCGTTACTTTATATTCATAAAATGGCTAATTTTCATCATTAAGCTATTATTTTAATTTATAGACACTAGGATTCCCAAGTTCTCCAAATAAAATATGTCAATGTTTACTCAAATGGCAAAAAATGGACATAATGACAATTTAAATAAATTAATTAGAAGTTTCAGTTTTACACTTGCCACGTAATAATTATTCTTCATCTATTTACTTTCACCAGCAATTACTCTTTTCCATTACTTCCTCTCAGAAATTTATTACTTATTCGTATTTATTCATATTTAATAAACAATGAATAAAGATATAGTCGAATACTATATTACGAAAAATGTTTTATAGGTATTTGAAGTTGATCTTTGTCATGTTAGACAAGTCGAATACCTAATAAAATGCTACATTAATACAACTGCTACCCGGATTTTAGACATCATCATATAAAAGCTCAAATAAAAATTCTTAATGTTTTGAATAATGAACAAGTGTTCTGTGATATAAAATTGTATATCTTAACGATAGTTTTATAAGTTACATTAATTTATTGCATCTGATAGCTAGATTCTGATAAGTTGTACATTATATGTAAACTGTACAAGTGCATTGTTATGTTTTGTTGGTATTGTTTGTGTATTAACGAATTTAGTAAAATAAACCCTTTGAAGATCAAGCGCTTTACTAAACAAAATGTATCTTCGTTGATAAAAGTCGGTTATCTCCAAAAATTAATTGCCACAATTAACAAGTGATTCGATAAAGAGGGGCATGCAATAAGACATGCAAAGAATTACTTTGAGAGGCTAATAAATGAACTTTGGACTTTATATTCACAATGATAATTTTGATAAAATTGCATTAATCTTACTATTTATAATAGCAGGTTCATGATAATTTGTAAGAACTAAAGAAATTGGTGGAGTTTTCACGAATCAAGACTTGTTAAGTAAAGTCATATATAAATCGAATATCGAACACAACTCAATCCGTTTGGATCATGTTCTTGAATTAAAAATAAGGACAAAATGGTTTAAGTCGCTCCAAAAGAAATTTTTTTTGGGGAGGCGCGGTAGCATAAAGGTTGGAAACCGCTGGGTTAAAGGCATTTTTACTCTCTCTATATTAACTTTACTGATGTTTGTATGTTTGTATGTGACACGCATATTTTGTGAGGCCAGATTAACCTATTTTTCGTGATCGGATTGAATGAAAGTTGATTAATTTAAAAAATATTGATATGTCAAATCTAGTGTTATTTCTTTATTTCAATATAAATTCTTGTCGATTCATTAACTTCAGATTAAAGAGATAACGTAATTATATCTAAAAATATGTTATATAAGTTTGAACCTTATGTTCATAGAGGTACTTAAAGTGCAAAATAGGATGAACAATTTCCGTATGGAGATTTCGAGTTAACATTTTTCAATATATTATATGAAATATAATATAAATTAAGAGAGTGAAATATAGAGTTTCAAAAACTATGTTTTTAAATATATTATATTTTTTGTTTTTACGAAGATAATTCCAAACTATTCGAATTATCGAAATTTAATGGAATATTCGAATAATGTCAATGAAAAGATTTGTGAATATCTATTTATTATTTTCGTAAAACTTTTTGCACAAAGCAAGTGAAATACAGCTATATTTATTTTTGGTCATCTTTGATTAGTTTTCTTTTAGAATTTCATTTATCTTTGTGAGGATTTATAATTTTAAAAACTAAAAGTAGAATTATAAAACTTTTTTCAATTTTCCCTCTGATTTCTTTTCAATTGACATTGTATTTATTAAAAAAAATTGGCTAAGAATCAATATAGATATCGATGTTTATTTTATATTCCCGAATTTTCGGTAGTCTTGAAAAAATCACTTGAAAAAGGCTGTAACTGTAATACTGAATTAAAACCTAAGTAGCTTTTGAATGAATACCGAATAAATACGACAAAAATAATCTTTATTTAGATTTCGAATATAGATCAATGGAAACCTCAATGTCTAAAATTTGTGTTAGGAAAGCATTAGTCGAAATCAAAATGAAGATAAATATATTTATTCAAATATTAATTAATATCTGATAAGTTTTAGACATTTAATGTTCACATGAGATGTCATTTAGTTTCCGGTTTTACGGAATATGTATAAATGTATTGATATTATTTATTACATTTGAATTTATTTATATTGGAACTTCATATGATTTATCGTAATTACATCAAAGTTAGATATCCACAATTATCCTTTTCAGATTGTTATGAGTAAATACTGTAAACAGATTTACAAAACAATAATATAATATTAATTTCCTGATCGCAAAAATAAATTCTCAAAACTAAATCTTAGTAAAATATTGCATACAAGTCACTAGGTCATTTATAAAATGAAAGTCAAAACAGATATTTCGAATTTTATCTAATAATTTCATTATAATTCATATTTTGTCTGAGTTTAAATATAGATCAAGCAATAAATCACGAGATTTGAAAATTTGCAACGTATTTAAATAATTATTAATCGAAATCAAAAACAATTTAACTCGCGAGTCTCGCCTATTAATTCGCAAAATTCCACAAAAATTCTGATAAGGAAAAAGTGCGCAACGGGTTTCTTTTAATTGACTGCTTATTAGTTATGAAAATATCTGTTTAGTTTAGCTTTCAAATGGAGAAAAATAAAACGAAATAGAATTATATAAATATATTTAATAAATATGTAGATTTTCCACTAAATAAAATCATAGCCGTTGCAATAAATTGTGACACAATTTGGTAAAATTTGGAAACCACTTCATCCAAATATTAACAAAATTCAAACAAAAAGTTATCAGTTTTCACTTTTAAATATATAATATCACAACCATCTTGTGTCCTTTTCTGACAAAGGTCTTATCTCATAATAATAAATAATAATAATAAACAATAGATTATTATAATAGATTATAATAATAATTGATGACAAGAATAATAATAAAACCACCTACTAAAAAATAGCAAAAAATATGCTTATTAAGTAAAGAAATATATAGGAATTCACTGATATAAATTGAACGATTGTTAATTAAATATTTCACTGATATAATTGTTTTTAAGTGTCAGATAAAATATTGATTTTAAAATCAATTAATCTATATATTAATTAATAAATATAATTTGAATATTGATTTTATGCACAAAAAAGTAAAATAATACATTTTGAACACAATCTGCTGTAATTTGAATTTGGCACATTTATTTGCTAAAAGTTAAAAATTAAATTTTCTTTGAAAAACTGCAATGGTTATTTAATTATTTTGTTATTGGATTTTTCACTTAGAAAATATTATCAGTAATCTAAATTCTAGAAAACAATATTTCACTAATAATCTTGCATTTGACGGAAAGTCAAAGTGGCGGAAAATCGGAATTGCAAAACGAATTAGAGTACATTCTATAAAATATATTCTTACGTGCAAGTTGTTCAGATGGCATTTTTTCATAACAAC
This sequence comes from Schmidtea polychroa, assembly GCA_959609185.1. Classification (NCBI taxonomy): domain Eukaryota; kingdom Metazoa; phylum Platyhelminthes; order Tricladida; family Dugesiidae; genus Schmidtea; species Schmidtea polychroa. The sequence continues at coordinate 233,345 of CAUHTR010000042.1, forward strand.
TAAAAATTAATTGAAGCAGCCAACAACATATACATGCACATATAATACGTATTGTTTATAAATGACAATTTTAGTCTGATAATAACATTCCACAAATTAAACTGTTCGGTAATGCATTATTTAATTCAAAATGTCTAACAGGAAATATTATTCAAATGTGATAAAATTCTTTCAAAAATTTATTTATTTAATTATAAGAACTTTTTTTTCCAATTTCACCACTGATTACTTTTTCCATTGAATTTATTAAAAAGAGAGCTTGAAGACTATAAATCAGTAATATATCGATGTTTTTGATACTCACGAATTTTCGGTACTGCCTTTTCAAGTGAATTTTCAATTGAATTTTCACTTGAAAAAAGGCAGTGCCGAAAATTCATGAGTATCAAAAATACATCGATATATTACTGATTTATAGTCTTCAAGGTCTCTTTTTAATATATTTATTTAATGTTTAATTATTTAAAATCAAGTTAAAGAAAAATTGTGACAATAAATATTTACCTCTCCCGTTTGAGGTACAGCGTGACATCCGACATCTTCCGGATCTGAAATCATTCGAAAAATGAATTCCAACATCAAAAATTATAAAATTACATGGCGTTAAAAACAAAAACACTATGATTCCCATTCCAATTATTATTCCACCAGGAACGATAAACGAAAGACCCCAGGCAGTTTCAACAAAAGCCCCAGCAATAACTGACCCAAGAATATTTCCAAGACTTGTATGGGCATTCCATAACCCATTAGAAATCCTCGCCTTTAGGAAAAAAATTAACTAGTAATAGTAGATTACTAAATAGAACCGTTTCTTTCCAACCAATTACCCATGCAAGACACAACTGCTGGCCAGCCTGTTGCTTGGACCATACCAGCAAATATCTATAAGTTAATATTTCTTCATTTTAGAAGTAATAAAAATTTTAAAATTAATTAATTAATCATAATCCCTATTATTATTATTATTATTATTATTATTATTATTATTATTATTATTATTATTATTATTATTATTATTATTATTATTATTATTATTATTTATTATTATTATTATTATTATTGTGTTTAAATCAATAAGTTACTACTTAATTTGTTTATATATAATTAATTTATCGTCTAATCACTGAAAGTATTTTAATTCTCACTAATGATTAAAGATACAACTTATTATTAAATGATAATACATCAATAGAATTCTTAACATGACACAAATCTTTCACGCTGTCTATATTAAATGTTAGACAACGGATTTTAGTTTATGTATAACACTTTGAAATATTTAAAAAAATTAAAATTACTTTAAAATATTTAGATCTACGAAAACACTACTTTGTAAGGGTTATTCTCTAGTGATAAAGCAGGTCTCTATGAAAAGTTCACTGAAGTACAAATAAATAAAGGCTTTATTATATTAAAAATTTCTAAAAAAACACTTGAAATATATTTCATTCAAATGAAAAATTTTCACTCAAATGAAAATTATTTTATTACTCAATATATTTATTACGTCATATGCGATTAAAGTATTATCCGGTTTTAATAATACTTTACGACATAAAAAAAACTTGAGATGCCAATTAAACACTTCATTTTTAATTTATTTTATTAGATTATTTTTTTAAATATTTTAACATTATTGTTTTCACTATATAATTATTATTAACATTATAATTAAGATCTTTAATAATATTTAAATTAAATTTTCATAATTTTATGTAAAAACTAATTCAATCTATTTCCATTTAATGAACGGACAAACGATGTATCATATCATGAACTTAGTGATTACAAGTTCTCAAATTGGGGTTTATGGTAAATAAATTTTTATCGATAAAATGTAATGATTACTGATCATTAATTGTGCTATCGGATCATGTAACAGAATTGAACATGCACGAGAATTTGGATTACATATACACAAATAAATAATAATTCAAAGTTCATTATTTTATTAAAATTAAACAATACATATTTAGATATAAGATTTTGTTCCTGGAAATGTTTATTTAGATATCTTAGAACTCGAATATATAAAATAAATTTTAGATTTTCACTCAAAACGAAACTTTATATTTATTTGAATTATTAATAATAATTATAAGAAAGTGTTACTCGAACATTTTACGATGTTTCAATAGTTTTCCTGTCATAGTCATGTAGGATAAATTTTTTTGAACAAATTTATTAATTATATCTTTTTAAAAAAAAAATTGGTTTATTTATGATTTTGTTATTTAAATTATAATTTTAAAAATAAAAATATCGAAATATAAAATAAAACGAAATTGGCGCTTTCTGATAATTAAATTGCTCCCATGAGTGTTTATATTTTTTTTAATAATAATAATATTTTATAAGCCTTTAATGTCGGTTTTAAGTTTATTGAAAAAAATGACAATTTTCGAATATCAAATAGTCCACTTCAATCTGCATAAGAAAATAATTTGAATATGAAATGTGAAGATTGATCTTTTTCATTTGCATTATCTGCATTTTGATTGGATCTAATTTGATTTTGAAATTAAAGTTTTTTCTGATATCTTTTAGTTTTTTAAATTTTTAAATATTTTTAATTGTTTTTGACAATTTTTTTCTATAGTATTTAAGATTTGATATTTCCGCAATCCTTGTAAAACACATTATTTTTATTTAAAAAAATTTCAAAATACATAATAATGAATTATTATAATAAACAAAATAAAATGATGAATTCTAGTGCATTTTAATATATTATAAATTTTTCAGGGTTATAATCCGCATCCGAAATTGCATCTACTAATCGGGTTCGATTTAAGTCCAGGATATATGATTTATGAATTGTTTATGACATACATAAATGATTTGTTCGAAAAACTTGAATCTTAGATGTAAATTTAAGACTCATATATTAACTAGTTAGAACAGTGGTGGCCAACCCAAATCAATCGAAGGGCTAAATTTTCGGAAAAATACTATCACGGGCTACAATAAATTCATTTAAATATAACTCGTTTTTACGATTCAAGTAAACTTAGAATCAATTTTTTAAATTAAAAACATGCTTAATTCGAATATGAATTCTAAAATAGACAAATATTGATTTGATGTTTAAAATTGTGTCCGGGCCACATCAGAACGCATTGCGGGCCACCGGTTGGCTATGGCTGAGTTAGAATAATGAAAGAGAAAAAAATAACTTAACTAAACATTTTAAATGACGTAGAAATTGATACTGATAATCGAAAAAGTTGAAAAACTAAGGTTATTCCAATTTCGAATTCCATTTCGTCGGATATGATTACAGATATTATCAAATTAACTTTAAGGAAAAGGGCAAGGATAGGAATGATCGATAATGAAAAATATAAATATCATATTTTTATTTTAATTAAGTGTCTTGCCGTTTATGAACTCTATCCCAGAGTTTTAAAATAATGGAAAACATATTTAATTAAAATCCTTTTTAGTTATTTAAGGTCTCTCTACCAGATACTGTACCACATGTGAGGGTCGATAGGTCATTTCTGGGATTTCTTAGATTCACTTATTAACACTAGTACTGGGATATAGAAAATTTGACCTAAATCATGGCCAACCGGTGGCCTGCGAAGCGTTTTGATGTGACCCGGACACAATTTTAAACATCAAATCAATAATTGTCTTTTTTAGAATTCATATTCGAATTAAGCATGTTTTTAATTTAAAAAATTGATTCTAAGTTTACTTGAATCGTAAAAACGAGTTATATTTATTTAAATGAATTTATTGTGGCCCGTGATAGTATTTTTCCGAAAATTTGGCCCTTCGATTTATTTGGGTTGACCACCACTGTACTAGAATTAAATCTAGAATTAAAATTGAGAGATAGATTTTAATAAATGGAAAATTTTTTTATTGTTTGTTTATCATTGAAAATTAACTAAAAAATAACTAAATATTCTTGAAATGGTTAATTTTCAATTTGAAAAAAAAACTGATAGAATTAAAATTGATTAAAAAAAATTCCTTTGCTTTTCAAATAAATAATCTTAGATAAATAAAGGAGAGAAATTAATCGAGAAATATATTTCAAAAATATTCAGTAATTTGTTGTAAATTCATTTAGGAATGATTTATTAAAAAATGATAATTTTTATGTCACATTTTTAATTAAATATAAAATAATAGGATTGTAAGTTTATAATGCTATAAAAACGATTCATTAAAGTAAAAAAAAATATAAAATTCATATTAATAAAAAAATATAATAATTAAATGAATAACGTAATAAATTTTAATAATTATAAAAATAATATTAATATTAATTAATATAAAAATATAATTTAAGTATTTTTCAAAAAATATAATTATAAAACATTAAATTCTCAATTATTATTTTTACTATTTGACATTCTAAGTTAAAAATAACTAATGTGTAAAAATAAATAATTAATTTAAATATTAGTAAGATAAAATTTGAATAATAAAATTAATTAAAATGAATAATAATTAAATTAAAAATATATAATAAATTTTAACGATCGAGTAAATATTAATAATTAAATAAATACTATATAATATTTTTTGAAAATTATAATATTAATAAAAAAATTTAATTTAATCTAATTAAATTTAATCTAATTAAATCTGTTAAATTCTATTAATTATAAAATCAATAATAAAATTTATTATTAGTTATTAAAATATTTTATAATATTAATGTGGTTTTAGGAAAAAAACCTAAAAATAAATTAATAAATATTTTAAAAATTAATTACTAAAAATTTAGATCAAAATATAAATTTTATTATCTTTTTTTTCGAAAATATTTTTAGGTTTTTTTTAAATAAATAATTTTTTATGTATTTTTTGAAATATCCCGAGATTAATAATAAAATTAATATTAAATAACAAATCTTATAATATATTATCTTCTTACTAACATATTTATCAATTCCTATATATATTCATTTATAAATTTATTCTTTATTTAATTAATTTAAAAGTAATCTTTTTATTAAAATTACCTGTACAAAAAGGTAATAATAAAAATTATGAATTTGTAAATAAAATCCCAATCCAAATAAAGATGTCGAAACTCCACAGAGAAACATGCCGATTGTGAGAAAATATCGAATGTTTACTCGTTCGGCAATATGTCCACTAAATATGAAAAAAAATAAATTAATAAAAAATATTGCTTGTTTTAAACTGAACCTGAAAAACATACTGACTGCATATGCCAATAAATATGCCATGTCCAGATTTCCTAACAGGTCGGTCCAATTATCTTTGTCTAAAAAAATATAAATTAAATTAATTTTGAAAATCAATGCTTCACCAAAATTAAAATAAAATTATGTTATTTATTCACATAATAATCAAACCAAATGGTTTCCAGTCGCAGAATGTATTATTATCAGGAGTAACTATTTTATGCTCTTTTGCAGCTTTATCGGTGCAATTTTCGTGAAGAACTGACTTAACAACACTGATCGGTTTCCGAGTCATGTGAAATGTTGTATATATCAACAAAGTGAAGAAGAATATCACAACTTTATAACTGTAAATTATAATAAATCATTGTAAAAACAAACCAAAAATTTAACCCTTTCTTTTTCTTTTTCAAGGAAGCAAATAGTAAATCAAATAGATACCAACCGATAGGAGTCTCTCTCATTGTACAAGATTACAAAATATTATTTAATAATCTGTAAAAATGCAAAGTATTATTGAAATTCGAAGTTTAAATTATAATTCTTCAAAGATGTTTGACCTTGATTATAATAAAACAAAATCAAATGAATGTTTTTAATAAAGTTATTTAATTTTTATTATATATATAAAGAAATAAAGGTTATAATTAAAAACTATATTTTTCAGTTTTTATTAAACACGATTTTCTATTTTATATCGATTGATAATTTAATTTAACTAATTACGAAAATAATATTTTTAAAAAGAAAAATATACAGACAGAGTTACCATTCTAAGACAAATATTATTCTAATAATATTTAAACAGTCGCATAATAATTAATATTTATAAACAGTGAGAGAAGTTAGAGTTAATTAAAAAAAACAATGTTTGATGATGAACAATTTTATATTTATTTTATTTACAACTACCCTTAAATCGTGCAATAAGCCGCGGCTTATCTGAAAATAATAGTCAATTTTTTTAGAAAAAATGTCAAGTGATTTTTAAAAAATATATTCGCGGCTTATCTGAAAATAATAGTCAATTTTTTTAGAAAAAATGTCAAGTGATTTTTAAAAAATATATAAATGCAACTTATCTGCAAAAAAGTGTAATTTTAAAGAAATATATAAATGCGGTTTATCTGCGTAATTTTAGGGTAATTTGTTTCTAACATAAAATTCGCCAACTTAACAACGAGATTAAAAAGTAAAAATTATGAAAACAAATTATAAGACAAATGAAAAAATTGGCATAAATTTATACACGAAGTCATAATAAAATCCATAATCTTGTAAAAAAATTAATATTGTGGCACAGATTTACACAGGAATATACCATATGAATGGTATTGCAAATTGAAATATTTAAAACTAAATTTGAGTTTTCCGTATTTTTAGGGTTTATTAAATCAATAACTAATCTCTGACTCTGAGTGTGTTTTATTCAAGAACAATATCAATTTCTAAACAATATAACTATGTTGAATACCACAGATGGTTATAACGAAAACTATGATATAAGTTACTAAATGTAAATCAATCGTATTCGGGTGCTTATTACAACACTTCGAGCGGAATCGCTCTTTGGGAAAACATTAACTATACCTTAACTATAGTGACTGACACATCGCAAAATTGATCCAGTTATTTTCCTGCCTTGACTTAGGAATTTAACAATTTCTGGAGGTTAGTTCGATTTTCAGTGGCTTATTTAACTACTTAACTATTTTATTCCATTTTCTTTTTATCTTAGGCTGTTTCGTTTGAACTTTTATTAAATACGGTTTCGATTTCACTTCTTCTCTCTTCGAATTCTTAATATTTTGTCTTCTATAATCTCTCTAATTCTGTTTCTCCAATAGAATTTCTTCTGTCTTTTGCAATTTCCTGGCACTTATAGATAAGTATTTTGTTTTCCAGCATATTCCTTTGGATATTACTAATTTCCGCATTATCTCCGACATCTATCAAGATATTTAATTTTATTTTCATTTATTTCTTTTTATTTTCCGACTACTCCAGTGATTTATTTATTATCTCGTTTAAATTCTTAAGATAAGGGTTTCCCAATAGCAAATTGGTCCGGTCTTCATTTCTATTTACATTTATTAATTAAAAAGGACCTTGTCGCACTTCATTGTTCAATTTCATTGATTTTTTGCTATATCTTTTTCCTTCTCCAATTTCTTCGCTTTATTAATTTTTCCAAATTTGACATCATTTATTATAACCATTTTCACCCGATCATTTTTAATCATTTTGAAACATTATTTAATTTTTTGTTATTCAGGTATCCTCAACAATATTAGAAAAAGTCAATATGTTCATTAAATACAATTGTTGGATGACAGAGACAGAGTCATCGAAAATTTTGAACTCACAAAATACTATAAAACAGGAGCTGACATATACAGAGTCAATATTTATGAGGAAAGCAGATAAACAAAAATGGCAGAAGCAGGCAATCCAATCCATCCGATTCAACCCAACCCCAGTATATCAAATCAACAATTTGTATATAAACAATGAACTCGTCTGGAACTTGTGAACAATTAATGTTATCTTTATAATATTTTTTTTGTGAACTAGTGATTTATTTATTTTTGTTGTTAATGTATTTTATTTATGGAGAAATATAAATTAATGACCTATTTATTTTTATATATGAACACTTAATTATATATAATCTACGGGGTATATAAATTGAATGATTTAAAGAATAAATAATAAAATAATCTTTAACTTAAAATAATTTTCTCAAAATAAAATCTTGTTAAACTTAAAAAAATATTTTGTAAATATTAGCAACAGCTTGAGTGGGATTAAAAGGTCCCCATGTTCGATTGAAAAACACCATCTCAAGTAAACAAATAATAACTTTCTAAAATAATAAGCAGTGGTGGAACTTCAAAATTTGGGCAATGTAAAATAATTCCACAATAATTTTTTTTAACAAAAACAAATTAGATATTTATTTCATATATCATAAAAATAATACAAAAATGAAACTAAAACTTAATGGACCTTAAATATTAAAATCTTTCCTCCTTGCCTTCATATTGGCAAAAAAAAATTTCGGTTAAAGTTTAATACATAGTTATTCACAGCAGCCGCTATTCAATGAGAGTTTTATGTTTGTAGGCAAATATAACTGCGGGAAAAAAGTTTCAGAAAATGATTGTAAATATTTTTTTAGAAATAATTTTGGGCCCCCTATAGCTGGTGGGCCCCTGCAACGCAGGGTCCTGCGTCCACTAGTTACGCCACTGATAATAAGGTCCACATGTTAGATTGGAAGAAAAACAGCTCAAAAAATAATTTTTTAACATATAATAATTAACATATAATAAATAATTTAATATTTTTTAATATAAAGTTTAAACACAATAATATAAAGTTTAAAATAGGTAAACATGAAAAGTGATTCTTTTATAAAAAGCATGATTAAAATTTTAATTAATAAATTAATACAATGACATTTCGTTAAATTTTAATCANTATAAATTAATGACCTATTTATTTTTATATATGAACACTTAATTATATATAATCTACGGGGTATATAAATTGAATGATTTAAAGAATAAATAATAAAATAATCTTTAACTTAAAATAATTTTCTCAAAATAAAATCTTGTTAAACTTAAAAAAATATTTTGTAAATATTAGCAACAGCTTGAGTGGGATTAAAAGGTCCCCATGTTCGATTGAAAAACACCATCTCAAGTAAACAAATAATAACTTTCTAAAATAATAAGCAGTGGTGGAACTTCAAAATTTGGGCAATGTAAAATAATTCCACAATAATTTTTTTTAACAAAAACAAATTAGATATTTATTTCATATATCATAAAAATAATACAAAAATGAAACTAAAACTTAATGGACCTTAAATATTAAAATCTTTCCTCCTTGCCTTCATATTGGCAAAAAAAATTTCGGTTAAAGTTTAATACATAGTTATTCACAGCAGCCGCTATTCAATGAGAGTTTTATGTTTGTAGGCAAATATAACTGCGGGAAAAAAAGTTTCAGAAAATGATTGTAAATATTTTTTTAGAAATAATTTTGGGCCCCCTATAGCTGGTGGGCCCCTGCAACGCAGGGTCCTGCGTCCACTAGTTACGCCACTGATAATAAGGTCCACATGTTAGATTGGAAGAAAAACAGCTCAAAAAATAATTTTTTAACATATAATAATTAACATATAATAAATAATTTAATATTTTTTAATATAAAGTTTAAACACAATAATATAAAGTTTAAAATAGGTAAACATGAAAAGTGATTCTTTTATAAAAAGCATGATTAAAATTTTAATTAATAAATTAATACAATGACATTTCGTTAAATTTTAATCAATAAATAAATATAGGCTTTAAATAAATAAATAAAATTTCCATATATCAATGCACAGGAGAAATAATATAAATAGCGACCCAAAATCAGTAGTGATCGCCCAAACATCTTTACCGTTTCTACTGTAAACTAAAAAGGGAAGATCCTTAATAGTTTTTAAATTCAAACAGTACAATAAAAAAACATTGAAAGCTTCACAAACAACATAACATGCATAACCTTTCAGCGGAATCGATTTTTAGACGAAATTTGTAATTGGTAAATATTTTGTGTTTTTTAAATAAATATTTCACTATCCCGACTTTATTTTCATATTTGATAGACCTATATAGTCACCAGTGCAACGTTGAGAATCTCAAATATTGAGATCTCAACACAATAATACAGTAGACATTGACAGAAAGTACGAATAAAATTACTTAATCAATAAATATATTTTAAAACGTTTCTCGAAGTATTGTTAATGTTTAAGGTTAGTGGTGGGTTACAGGTAATCAATCATTTTACCTCGTCATGCTGTTTCTAGCGTAACACAGAAAACAATTAAAGTTCGACCACTTGATACTCGTTGAGTAATCAACGTTTGTACTGTATCAAGGGTTTGAGCACCGGCAAAAAATGAGCTTGCTCGACATACTATAGTTGTTCAGTGCTCACTTGGATCCACGAACTGCCGTTAGAAGGCCTATGTCCGACTTCTCTGGTTCCTTCACTTTAGATTGCATTACCGAATTTCATGTATTAATGCAGCCTCCCCAAGCGAACAAGTTTATTACAAATACAAAGATTTAATTTGATGATACAATCATATTTAATTTATAACAAGCGTCATAGTCACCACAGGTATCAGAGTATTTGTTTTTTCGGGTAACTGGCACGTGTGCTTATTTCGCCTGTCGCAACCTGGCCCGTGCTGCCTTACCGAGACGGATCTTCTTCTTGGGCGGCGCAGGTGACACAGAGACGCTAGGTTCGTTTATGACTTCCACCAGTGATCGATAATGAGCAGTCGCGTCCTTGTCCACCAGGCTTCTAAATTTTAAGCGAAGAGCCCGTATTTCAGTCTGATCTTGGGCGTTCTGAAGCTGTAGCTGTTGGATCAGCTTCAGACGCTTTTGCATCTTTACTGGACCAAACAAAGTGCCCTCCAATTTTTGGCACCGTTCCTTCTACCGTACTCTTCTACCTGTTGTTGTGCCCGTTCGCGATCTTGGCGCATGTTTTCCATTAGTTTGAACCCTAAATAGAGAGATTGAATATCATTGTGCATTTTTTGACATTGGCAATCAATTTATTTTAATAATCATAATGGTGAAAAGATAGCAATTCCGGGTATTTCGCTCCCCATTCTACTGTTATCATTACCCAATTACTATAAATGTTTAGACAGACATAATAATACTGAGGCATGCAAGTATAATTTCACATAATGATGTGGCAAAATCTAACGTAAGGATCAGAGATAAGTTACAGTTACATTGATTTCAGTTTCAACACATCTATGAAGATTCAAGTCCTATAAACTCCGTAATAAAATTTCTTGGGGCAGATCATTGTGCCGGGGTACTTTTCGAGGTCGTCCCCGTTTCCTGGTACTTGCCGCAGTAGGCCCATGAAACCCATTCGAGTTGTTGCAGAGGTGATCTAAAGCGCACTGGATGGCAGCCAGTCTGTCGGCATTGCACAGCAGTCGGGCAGTTCCGTCTGGATCCTCGAATTTACCTTTCATAATTTCCTCTTCGATTCGGCGTAATTGACCCACCGCCGCTAGACGTCCTCGAGGGCCCACATATGAGCTTATTTTCTTTAGTTGACGTTAACCGTTCCATTTTTATTAATTAAACATCATCACTATTCAAAATTACACCTTATTTAATATATTTCATCATTAGTGGAATTTAAAACTTTAAGAAATGGGTGTGGATATTCACCACCGAAATTAACCACAAGGGGAGGAAGCGTAAAGCTTGGAGTTTTCCCCAGGCCTCTTACTCTTCATTTGCTGGTGGTTACAGTAGTGGTTCAATCAACTGCATCCGAGATAATAGATTTTGTTTTCTTAACTATTGGATTTCGCTATCAGTGTCCTTACAAGTTGGGTGATGATGGATTTTCCTCGAGCTTGGTTATAACTAGACTCTACCACAACTCCCAGTTTCAGATCCTTACTATGGGGAGTTATATTTGTGACGACATCCCCTATGATTTAATCGTTGATAGCTTGGATTATCTCGGATAATCAGGTACTTTGGGTTGTTGTATATTCAAAATAAATTAGAATTCCTCGTTTATTTCTTAACTGATTTACCATATTTGTGGATAGTGACTTTGCCTATTGACGGTCTTTTAATGTACTACCTAAAGGTATACACTGAGGTCGACTAGGATGAACTCAGGTAAAGGTTCGGTTAGGGTGTTATACCGTGGTGCAGGAAAATTCTCTTATGGTCGGCAGTGATTGGTCGACTTACCGAGCTAGCGTATGAGGTCTAAATTTGATAGTAGACGAACTCTGGTGCTTCTGGATGAAGGTAAGGTGGTTACTATTTTTAGATCGGGTTAGACGATAGCTATTGGACGGATTTAAAAAACCAATAATTCAGTTAAAATATAATCGATAATATATGAATGATTAGGCTAATTGTCTTGTAAGTAAATTATGCAATCAATACAAATTAAATAACCAAAAGTTAACCTACGTTTTTTTAATAAAGTAGCAATAATGATAGTAATGTAAATCGGTATAAGATCGGATAGGTGTACAAGATGGAGCACTGGCGACAAAAGTTAACCACTTTGTAAATTAATTACCATAATTAATATGATTTACGCATACTATGAGTGTATATATGGGGTGAGTTGGCGATGTAAAGTCAATGGTATACCTTAAGTTAATAATTATGTATACGTGTCGATAATACATGAGTAATATAATTATTGGTATTGTGTAGGCCAGGCCTTCTTAAACTATTGGTCGCGACCCCATATTGGGTCGCTTAGCATAATTCTGGGGTCGCGAGAGATTTTTAATGCCAAATATTTAAATACACGATTTTTTTTTAAATTAATGACTATTTAATGTTTTTAACTCTAAAAATATTTTGTTTTCGAAAATTACTTTTCGATTAATTTATAATATATCAGAATAGTATAAAATTTATAGTATAAATTAATGTACTACTTTTGTTTATTTATTAAAATTATATTAATTTTATTGAACTTCATTTAAAAGTAATATTTGTGAAATTTTCATGTGTTATTAAATTTAATGACATTTTTTAATGACAATTATTATATGGAATATGTTATTTTTATATATTTATTGGACTTTAGAATCAAAATAATTTTTGGCCATGGATAAATGGCTGAACTTAAATAAGAATGATAATGACGCAGATGATAATGCTACAAACTCTCCTCAGGCAGGACAAAGTATCGAAAAACAGCCATTTAATGTGCGAAAAAGAAAATATGATGAGTCTTTTCTTCACTTTGGCTTTACATTTCAAATTTGTAATGGTAATGAACAACCTCTTTGTTTGATCTGCAATGAATTATTGGCTGCGGAGAGTATGAAACCATCAAAATTAAAAAGACATCTTGAATCAAAGCATGTTTCGTATGTCAATAAACCAAAAGAATATTTTGAAAGATTGTATAAATCTTTAAATAAAGAAAAAAAATCCTTTCAAAAATTTATGACCGTTAATGAAAAATATTTATTAGCATCATATGAAGTTTCATACTGTATTACTAAAAAGAAAAAGCAGTTCACCATTGGAGAAGATCTTATATTACCTGCTGCTATTAAAATGGTAGAAATACTACATGGAAGTAAATATGGCGATGATATTCGAAAAATTCCTTTGTCGAACGACACTGTCGCGAATAGAATTTCTGATATTAACAAGGACCAATTAGTGCAACTTATTGCAAGAATTAAAGAAAGCCCAAAATTTTCAAATCAGTTGGACGAAACAACGGATATTACTAAATTGGCTCAGTTGTTAGTATATGTCAGGTACGTTTATAAAGAAAACGTGGAGGAAGAATTGTTATTTTCTCGTCCTATGAAAGACCATACTACAGGGAAAGACATATATTGTAAAGTTGACGAATTTTTAAAAACTGAAGGTTTAGAATGGAAAAATTGCTGTGGAATATGCACAGATGGTGCAAGAGCGATGACGGGATAAAATATTGGTTTTAAATCATTTTTTCAAGCTGCTCCTTATGATCATGTAACTTTTACTCACTGTCTTATTCACAAAGAGGCCCTTGCATCAAAAAAATTAGCACCAGAATTGAACGATGTGCTTCAGAATGCTGTAAAGATTATAAATTTTATTAAGAGCCATGCCCTTAACAGTCGCTTATTTTCAAATCTCTGCAAGGATACGGATTCCAACTACACAACTTTATTATTACATGCAGAAGTAAGATGGTTGTCAAGAGGTCAAAGTTTAAGAAGATTATTGTTATTAAAGGATGAAATCGAAATATTTTTAACCGAACGAAAATGTGAACTTGCTGCTTTTTTTCAAATGACTTATGGCTATCTAAGTTGTGTTATTTGTCAGATATCTTTGAGAAATTAAACGATCTCAACTTGTCTCTTCAAGGAAAAAATTGCGATATATTTACTTCTAATGATAAAATTGAAAGTTTTATTAAAAAGATCAACATTTGGAAAAGTAGGGTAGAAAAGAATTCGTTCGAAATGTTTTCCAGTCTCGACAATTTTATAATCGAGAAAAATCATTGTAAAACTATTATCGCAATAATTATTGTAGATCACTTAAAAACGCTAGAAACACAGTTCCGCACATATTTTATATTAAATATTGATTTCAAAAAGGTAGCTTGGATTCAAAAACCGTTTTGGACTGACTTGAGTGAGATTGATCACCTGCCACTTAAAGCACAAGAGGAATTTGCTGAGCTTTCGAGTGACTCAAACCTAAAACTACATTTTCCAAAAAAGCCCTTGACTGAATTCCGGATCGGAACTAGAACTGAATTTCCCACAATCGTTGATATGGCGTTAAATGTGCTTCTGCCATTCAACACCACATATTTATGTGAAGTTACTTTCTCAGCTTTAACACATATTAAATCCCAATATCGTTCATCGCTAAAAAATGTTGAAGAGGTCTTACGTCCAGCAGTGTCAAACATTCCACCAAGATTTAATTTGTTATGCAATAAAAAACAGGCACATCCATCTCATTAAATTTAATTTTAAATTTTTGTATGTTTCAAAACGAATTCTAAAACTATATTTTTTCATGTGTATTGTTACATAATAAATAAATCATCAAAAAATACTTATTTATCTTTCTGTTATATTTATATGGGGTCGCTAGGAAACTCGCAATCATAAATGGGGTCGTAAATGAAAAAAGTTTAAGAAGCCCTGGTGTAGGCTGATAAGTTAAATCAATAATATAAAGTTGATGAGATAGATGATGATGTAAAATTTACATTGTAAATTAATTAATGTGTATGAGATGGTGGTATTAATTCATACTGTAAAGTTAATAATGAAACTTAAGTAAACGATAATATGACTTAAATAGCATGACTAATATAATTTAAATGTGGAAACGTTGGTAAATTTGGGAGTTAATGTTATAAAGTTATTAATAAAATTAACTTGGTTAGTGATGATATTAGTCAAATCCAGAAAAGGATTGATGAGGGTATACATGGGCTCAAATACCTCAACCCGCACACTATTCTGAGATAGTCTGTTTATTATTAGAATTATCGGGCTAGATACAATACGATTTGAACGCTATAATTTAGATTTGGTCTGCCTATCATAGTTCGGATCTTTCTTTATGGTTGTTATGATGGTAGGAGTTTATAGTGGAATTTATTTCATTTTTGATCTATTTTAAATCAGCTCAACATTTATGTATTTTATTAGAAAATGTATACATCGTCTAGATTTGTACTTGAGTTATAATACATATAAATAATATGCAAATAATATATAGTATATATTATTTGCATATTATTTATATGTATTATAACTCAAGTACAAATCTAGACGATGTATACATTTTCTAATAAAATACATAAATGTTGAGCTGATTATATACTACATAATATATATTATATACCAGGGGTGGGCACGCATGAGGTCCTAGAGAGCCACATGGCTCATCAAAGAGCCGCACTTGCCCACCCCTGGTATATAGTGTAGTGAGACATGTATTATTTAAATATTGTTTATAAAAAGAATCAAACAAGGTAGAATGTAATAAGGAAATATTAAATTTTGATTCTAAATACCGCCATCGAATGACACTATAAATTTTAATTCTGTTTACACCTATTTTGTGACACAGGTAAAAATGAACTAACCATGAAAATACAATTGCAACAAAAATTTTTTTTTTTAAAAATTCAGTTGAAAAAATTTCAAAATAAAAANTGCAACAAAAATTTTTTTTTTAAAAATTCAGTTGAAAAAATTTCAAAATAAAAAAATCGAATTCAATTTTCAAATTCAATTATCAAAAATTCAATTATCAAAGAGCCGCAGTTTACTCAACGAAGAGCCGCATGCGGCTCTAAGAGCCGCATTTGCCCACCGTTGTTATATACTATACTATTTATTCAATGTCGAAATTTTGGTTATACGAGTAATATATAATATACCATCTATTTAGGATAGAAATGTGTTATTATGTTCATTAAGCATTTTTATCATTTACGTATTTTATTAGAAGATGTATAATTTATCAGTAGCATATATAAATCATATATAGGTAACTACAAATTTTTCAATGTACAATATTTGTATTATCGACATTAAGCATTCGAATATTAAGATTATAATTTCGATATTAGATTTAGTTGAACTACCAGAGAATTTGTTTTCGTTAAATTTAAAGTCTGGAAATATTGCCCGTTTAGATTTCACTAATGTTGTGTGTAACAAAGAAGTTTAAGTGTAAAGATGTTAATCCAGAAAAGTCACTTTAATTAAAATTTACCTATTTTCCCGACTACACTGAGTTCGGTACGATAGGCCCTATTGTTATGTAGGGGTCAGAGACGCTTTAGTTACTATAAGTTTGATTCGCCCGCATAGACGTAACGACTATGCCAACTATAACCATTTTGTTTGTGACCTTTGATGAGAAAAAATTCATTTTAAGTGAATGCCAGGTCATGTACCTACAATCATTGTGGGTTGTGGACCCATCAATGAGAATGAAAATTAATTAAATGGATACAAGGTTGGTTAAAGTCGGGGGTTATCCTGTGACCACGGTGACTTTAATCACTCTTGCACACAAAAAGAACATCAGGTTAGGCATTAAAATATAATTTAAAATGATAAATACAATAAATAAATCACCCTTACTCGTAGATTCAAAATAGTCTTGGTGTAAATCAAAGTACAAATTTTGACATAAAAGTGTGACTTGTTATCGAAATTTGGTTGTATATATATACCTGGTTTTCGGTGTGCCAGTATGTATGCGTGCATTGATGCAGTAAAACAAACTCGAATTTTTTTTAATTCTAGAAGGGAATATTAAAACTAAAATATTTGTTTAACCGAACTACTTTGGGAAGTTGAACATTAAGGAAACTCCTCTTATAAAATGAAGAATCTTCGTCATTAAGAAGTTGGTATTTTGTGATTTTGATTATGTCTTAAATTTTTATGCTAATATATATAACTTTTACATATATTTCAAAAGATTTTAGTCAGTAAGGACGGTTTAAGATCCAAGCATTTAGAACAAAGAACTTCAAAAAAGTAAACCATGACAAAGGTCATGTTAAATGACGACACAATCATATGAGAATTAATAAAAACAAAAATAGCATAATTTCTAGTTGTCAAGAAAAATTGAAATCTAATTTGTTTTGATAAAATGTATCGGACCCTGCGGGTTGATTTTATATAACAAGTTGAATCGACCCCATCACATTATACGTGTCTAAATCAATCAACCCGCTATTAAAGTAGAAGGGAAATGATGGCAGCAGATGTGACTGGGAACGAAAACCCCGACAAGAATATCAGCACACAGCACAAATCAATAATAACACACGGACGAGGGAAGTCGAAGAGAACATGCACAACTGCTGATCCAATCGGTATATAATGCGTGGTAGCTGACAGGTTTCCAATTCATAAAATTTTATATTTTATATTTACAATAAAATCGAGTCAAACCAATCTTCGACGAACCCCCATAAGACTAAAAATTGTTCACACTACGAGAGAAATCACACTGAGTAGCATGCGAGAATCATACATCAACCAAGCAAGACTGAAAGCTTCTATTCTACATTAATGATCTAACATCCATCATGGTTATAACCAATTGATATTTGTCCCATTCGGATGAATTGATCAGCCTCTTGCAGATCAAATCCTGGCATTGAAGATTAGGATGGGGCAAAAAGAGACAAAAGTGAACGAATCAGATCTTTTCAAACACACTTGGATATTAACTCCTGGAAGTAAATATTAAAGTTAATCCATGAACTCCAATTGTAATGATGAATACATTGTGAATAGCTTTAAATCACTTTTTTCTGTCATCATCACTACTATAGCCAATAGGAGTAGGAAATGTATTTTTAGTATAAAAATTAGGATCAGGTAAATAATATCCCCCCAGAAAAATTGTTGTAAATAATATCCCCCCAGAAAAATAATAATACTTTTTTAAAATAAAATAATTAAAAAATAAATTTATTCTTTATCAGAGAGATTATTCCGAAGTAAGGATTAATAGAAATATGATCTCTCCACATAAATTCGCACAAGTATTTTTTCAGATCGTTTTTTGAAATGCCTTTCATTTTTTTAATTCGATACTTCTGCTTGTTCCAATATGACTCAATGTTTTGAGTATGACACAAATTGGAACGATTAATGAATTCTACAGAATGGTTTACTGTTAAATGTTCAAATCCTAGTGAAGAAGATATGGAATTGTATGCTCTCCATTCATCTGAATGAATGATAGTTCCGGGGAGGCATATTGAGCTAATAATAGGCAATAAGGTATTGGCAGATCTATCATCCACTATTTGCATGTACCCTTTCGAGGGTATAGAACTCGTATCTACAATTCCAAATACCCATACCTGTTCTTGTGGAGCTCGACCCCTGTGAGCTTTAACCTTATGAACGAATAAAGATTCATCTATTTGACAAACTATTCCGTTTCCTCCTAATATTATTGGATTAGCATCTAAATAAGTGCTAATTATTTCGCGTAATTCACGTGTAATCTTTATAATTGAAGGTTTAGATATTCCAGTAATATTAACAATATTCTTGATTGAAAGTTCATTTGCCCAATAATAAACTATTCTCATTATGCTAGCCACTGACAATTTAGAATTATAGAAAAAAGAACCTTCTCTGATGCTTTTATTGGTTTTGTATTTTGAGCATGGTTTATTCTGGCATTTCCAGACAAAACCATCGATCGTCTGATACCTTGTGAGCACCATATTGACACAACAATAGTCACAAGGCATTTTACTAGCTATTAGCCTCTTTAGTTAAATCATTAAGGAAATCATTAAATATATAGATTATTTTTATTTATTATATAAAAATTTTATTAGAAAGAATATCCCCCCAGGGGGATATTCTTTACCTGATCCAAAAATTATACTTTATAATTGTTTCAATTATAGCCTTATGAATATGTGTTATTCCTGCCTTCAATCTTGATATTATTAAAACCAAGAATTACATCCTTAAAAAGTTTATTCAACAAGAAATTGTACGGTATAAAATCTACAGTATCAGCCAAAACCTTTTTATCTTTATCTATTACCTTGATCTGAACAGTCAGAAAGATATCATTCAAATCCAAATATTCAGTTTGAAAACTATTAATTTAAAGTTCAACATCATTTCTACGATCTGTAAGAGAATTTTTTCAATACTTTTTCAAATACCCCATATTCAATTACCGCTTGAGGTGATGGTCGGTCAAATAAAAAATATAGACCCATAGCCTTTTGTTCATTTGATTATATTTGATTACTGGAATTTTTTACGTTTTTGAGCAGGCTGATCTAGATTTGTAAGCATTCTTGGTAAAACTTTATTGATTTCAGCCATTACAATTTTCAATGACGGTAATATTTTCTAATCATTTGTGATAACACCTTTTGCAGTTTTCTTATCAAAACTACCAAGTTTAAAAATCGGGAGTGAAAATTTACCTGTTATTCGCAACCATCATGATCCATACTGTGTGCCAAAAAAATATGGTAAAACACCACCATATTGACTAACACTATATATAGAAATATGTGGATCTCTGATTTCGGTTTAAATTTTCAAAAGTCAATCTTAACGAAAAATTCAAGAAATATGTGAATAAAACAAGAGCAGATCCCTGGCAAATTTTTAAAAAATACCAATTATAACTAGAAATTTAAAAAATATAGGAACCCCTAACCCCTGCCAAACATTTCAAAAGTCGATTTTAACTTTAATTTTAAGGAATCTGGCGAATAAAATGAGGACAGACTCCTGCTAAACTTCTTGAAAGTTAATTTTAACTTAAGTTATATGGAAATAAACTAATGCAATGAGGGTGAATCCCTGCTCAAATTTTTGAAACATCGCGACATATATTTTTTTTAGAATCTCGCCAATGAAACCAGAGGTGATTGAGTGCCACGTCCCCAGCTAGGATGATGTGGCAAAGAACAAGTTCAACTACCGATCAGACACCCCAGTTAGTAAGAACTACTGGATACCGTGGTAAATTCTCATACATATTTGAAATAGAGTTGAGATGTGCATTCGAACAGCAACATCAGGATACATTGTCGAACCACTTGATAAGGTTTCATAACTTTCCATAGCTTGAGATATAAGAGTCGATGAGATCCGTACAGTGCCAAATTGTCGTGTTAAAGAGAAAACCGACCTTTAATCCAGCCCGACTTGCATGGAAACAGGCAGTCCACGAGATCAATAAGCCATAGCAAATTTGAGGCGCATCGAAGGCATTATCGCTAATACCAAAGTTGAATACCTGTGAAGCCACAATGAGGAATGGCAGGAGGAGCTGGCCCCAATTCAGAATCGACAGGCGGAGACTCCAATTGCAGTTACATGGAAACGCGAGGAACCTTCGTGAAGCCACCCTACTGAATAGAGTTTGTAATTTTGTGTCTTTTTGAATCTTAATAAAATCATCTTTATTTTAGCCTGAATGAATGTGATAGGTCTGATAGCGTAGAGAGTGATTTACTAGACAATGTAAAATACATCCTATAAAATAACTTTAATGATTGACTATGTGTATTATTATAAAGTATTTTGCAATGAATATGCGCAACACAATAATTTTATATTTTTAAATTTCAGAATATTGATTGATAAATTCAATCCATTAAATTACAGGGATAATTAACTTATTTTAACCTATATTAATTGATTTAATATTGGCACTTTTTGACTAACGAACAACGATCAAGAAACGTTTCTATCGGATCACATGAGTCTCATAGTCGTAACAGGGTTGAATATAAAATGAATTACTTTTACATTAATTAAATAAAATCGCGGACATAATCGATAATAATAGACGTTCAACAAAATATGTACATGATTTATAGGGGAATGTAAGGACGTGATATTGAGGTGCATTTATATTTAATTCTAGTGCTGAAGTTATTGGAGGGTATGTAAGCTGATCAGTAGGACCCGTTGCGATTGGTGGAAGTTTTCCGTAATCGCGATAAGGCAATCAAAGAACAAGTACGAAAGATGGAAGGGACGTAGTTCAGTCTCGAAACGATGCAAAAACGCCTCCAACCACTCGAGATTTTGCAATTCAAAGCGGCACAAGATCTGCTGGAAGTACGAGCCCTGAAAGTACAACGCAAACAGCAGGAGGCTCGAGAAAATCAGGACCGCACAGACCAATATCTAGCGGAACAAGTATTAACGGAGCCAGCAACTTGATCGCAGAACCTAATTCCTCCGCCCACCTCAAACTCTCCTACGACCATCACTCCGAGTAAATTTAAGACGTGCCCGAGAAGAAACCCCTATCTCAAGGCGCTCAACTTTTTACGAACTCATATGCCTCAGAATCACTTTAGCATTTTGTGGATATAATAATAAGCTTATGTACTGCGTGTTGGTGTTTTCAATTTGAGTGCACCTGTGAAAGATTTCAAGAAGGTTAATATGGACTCACACAATAGCACGAGAGATAGGCCACAGGGGAGCAGATATCCCATGGTTCGCGTGATTAGGGTATAGAATAAGGGGACTTAGCTGAAGTCGGGCACACGCCTTCTAATGACAGCCCGAGAAACCATTCGAATGATCTACGATTATAGTGTACAGAAGTACGTTCACCTCTCGCGAGTATTCACCCATGCGAACCATTACCAACGTTGACCACTCAAAGGATATCGAATAAATAAAAAAATCGTTTAATATCAGATTGCGTAGGAAACCGTCGCGAATAGCTAAAATGTGAATTACCTGCGACCCACCAAATTTACATAAAGATATGGTGGATGACAGGGGTCGGAGAATCAACGAATTCGAGTTAACCAAATATTACAGCACCGACCCGAACAAATATCGGGTAAACATTTACATGGATCCCGTATAACCTCTATAATCAGTAGTTTCAATTCGCGTTCTCTCAATTCTTTATTTCCCCGTAGTTCGAAATCAATTAACAATTTATCTTGATCTACTCTGACAATGACAATCTATCCTTAATTAAAATAATTTATTTTACATTGTATTCATTAAATATTTTATGAACAATTTTTTCATTGACGGTGATTGGGGTGTAATTTATAATTTATTTATGTCATTATCATGGGCGCCCACAAATAATTTTCTAGGGAGAGCAAAATATTTTTCGTAATGTTTTAATGTAGTTTTAATTTACTGTAGCGTATTTGTATGTACATTATTTGAGTATTTTCAATCAATCCAGGTGGGGGCAAGTGCCCCTCTCTCCCCCTGCGAGCGCCCATGGCCATTATTGTTATTTTAATTTTTTGCTACATATGATATTAATTGCACAAATGTGGATAAGAGATAAAAATTAATTAAGATAATGGCAAATAAATTTAATTAAAATTTGAAATGCCTATTGAGAATCTACAAAAATCAATTGTGCATTAAAATTTGGAATACTTATTTGCAATAAAAAATCAAAAAAAACTATTATAATTAAGAAACAGCTGTACAATTTAAATTTTAATAGCACATTTGAATAGAGTAAAAATAAAATATAAAAATCAGGAAAAATAGAAATATTTTTACAAAAACAGCTGCCTAAAGAGTTATATAAATAGCAGCGCAAAATTAGTAGTTTTAACCTAAAAATCTAACCACTCTTGAAGTGCCTGCTGAAACACTCCTTTTTTATATTAAATTTAATATATTAGATTGTATATTAAAATTTTCGAGTGTATTTTGTTTGAATAATATAAAATATATAAAAAAACGACGTTTTAGAAACTTGCTCAAGTACAACATTTCTAAATCAAACATTTTGAATCCAAATATTTCCAATTCATGTATTTCTATGTAGCTTATTTACAATCAAAACGATTCAAAATATTCGAACATTTCAAATTCAAACACTTATGAAGCATTTGGTATCGATCCTGAAGTCGAACAAACCGAACAAATCCACAGAGTTGAAGATAATTTTGCAATTAATAAAATCTTACATTTAATAGTCATCTCTTTTTCCAATTATTAGCTTTAATATCTAAAAAGGTGAATACTTATTAAATTACAAAATAAAACGGACACGACAAAAAAGTCTAACTACTGCATATATATAGAAAAGAACCAGTAAAGTTGAGAATCTCGAATAGTGAGACCTCAACAAAAAACATGTAAAATTATCTTATAAATAAAAGATATGAATAAATAATTGCATTGTGGTCATTGTTTTAAATCGGACCACAACCAACATTCTTATTTTATTTAAATCTATTATTTATATTTATAAATTATTTATCTATTGCAGTCAGATTATTGTTAAAATCGTAACCCTGACTTTTTGATCTTAACAATTATTCAGTTGATATTCATCAGTAGAATATTGCGTGCATCGTTGTCAAACAACGGGTGTTTTGCACAATTAAATATTGTCAATTTGAATATTTATTCCTCTAATTCAATCAATGTTTACGTATACAATTGTTTTTGTTTCCATAATTTCTTCAAATACTCTCATACTATGAGTAAGTGAACAAAAAGATTAGCAACCCAAAAAATAAAGTGAGATTTTAATATAGATAAATGAATAATTAAAAGAACATATGAATGAACATTATCACTTAGGTTTGTTAAAATTTCAAAAAACAAATTATAAAAATGTTAATAGTAAAAACAATAACAGAAACATATTTATAAAGGATACATTAAAATGTTAGGTTCGATGGGTATGTATTCGATCTAACACAAAAACGTTTAACTGACTACAACTAATTTATAAGGCGTGTAGGTAAATAAATAACAAATATGTTTTAAATATTTATTAACAATAAAAAGTTAGTTACACGATTGTTTATATAAAACACGCTGCTTTCTAAAAGTACAGAAAACGGTTATACAAACCGCCCTAAAAAGTGTTACTAAGAATCAAGGCTGGCCCTAAATGCGCCAACAGCCCGATATAGGTGAACGGAAAAGAGATAGGGAGGTTTACCAAATTTTAACGCGATAGTGTCAACCAAGAAAATGGTTAACACTTTAAATTTTATTTGAAACGAAACAGCTACAAAAAATATGTGCTGACGTTACAATCTCCTTGTTATATTAACTTAAATAAATGAATATAATTATATGTATATATTACAAAGCAAAATTACTAACTAATAGAAATCCAAATGAGATAAAACCACAGATGGGTTATTCGAGCTTAATTTCTTGTGGATAGAATTTTCCCTCTTGTTTCGACTTTAGCTCCAACAAAGATTGGAGATGGGTTCTTGTAATTTTGAATAAATATTGTAATTTCGAATAAATATTGTAATTTTGATTAAATAATTCCAAATCCCGAATTGTTAAAATTAATTTTCGATCGATGTGAAATTCTACTGTTAAATTTCCAATTAGATAGGAGATTGCAAAATTAGTTTCGTTAAATGTCAAATGACACAAATTTATTTCTAATCAAATCGATTGCTTCTTTAACTACTGCGTCTCAAATGTTTCTTTCTGTTCTACGTGTCTTGACTTTGTTCCCCTTTAATCTAATTTTTCATCTAGTATTTATATAAATTTATTTATTTTAAATCTATTAATAGTAATTATTTAATTACTATTTTTATTATATATTTTTAAACAATTTCTATTTTTTTTACAATTCTATTTTTAGTAATTATTTATTACTCCCTCCGTCCGGTAATATGGTATACATTTCAACAAAAATCGTAAATTATCGTGAATATAAAAATAAATAGGCAACTGTCATGACATTGTCATAGTAAATATTCATGACAATATAACCTAAAATATTTGACTTAAGTAATATCATTCTTAGTTAAAAACTTACCGCTCAAACATCAGTGTTTCTTGAGGTAGATAAAATTAGTACCGCTGCAAGACGAATATGGAAAATGAGGAAGGAAATTTGTTAAATTTAGAAAGAAGAGATTCAAAATATAAACAGTTAACTAGGTTTTTTCAACTCCATACAATCGCTGCAACATGAAGCTTCGCCACACACAATTGACGAATTAATAAATTGTGTTCAAGATGCATTTCATCAATTAGAAGCGAATACTCTCGATAACGTTTTTACAACATTGCAAGCATGTATGGATTCAATTATGTTAGCAGATGGAGGAAATGGCTATAAAATACCTCATTTAAGTAAAGGAAAACTTCGTCGCGAAGGTCGACTGCTAGAAAAATATGTATGTTCTAAAGAAGCATACAATAAAGCCAAATCAAATTTCGAGTGAACTTATTAATATTTATTTTTTTAAATTTTATTTAATATTTACATTAATATTTATTAAAATGTTTCAAATAAAGGTAATATAATAAACTTGTCGTGTACATTTTTTGATTTATTTTATTTTTTCGCAAATGTATACCATATTTCCGGACAACAAAAATCGCTCAAATGTATACCATATTTCCGGACGGAGGGAGTACTATTTATATTTTAGTTCCAATTTTAGTAATTTTTTTAAATACTATTTATATTATAATTCTAATTTTAGTAATTAATTATTATTTAATTTCAAAACCTTTAATTCCGGTTCCTACTGAACCCCAACAAAAATACGAAAAAATATAATTATATAAGTAAAAGAATCCATAACATATGAAAGTGAAAATAGCCAAGAAAAACCGATTATCATTATCATCTAGAGCAGTGGTTCTCAAAGTGTGGGTCGCGATCCCAGATGGGGTCGTAGAAATTTCAAGAAAACGGAAGATTGTAACTAAAAAAACATTAGGTTGGCTTCAAAATAAAATATTTTTTGAATATAATAAATATTTTATTTTATATTACTATTTTCATCTTTTTTATATCTATACTTAGGGTCGGCAGAATATTTGCTAGGGTTATTGAGGTCGCTAATTAAAAAAAAGTTTGAGAAGCTGTGATCTAGAGACAGTGCTGTGCTGTAACTTTTGGGGGGCCTGTGCAGACAAACAATTTTTCTTTAATTTTAATTCATTCATTTTTATTGATTTTAATTAAAAAAATAATACAGAGATATTATAAAGCAATTTTTCTAGCTTTTTTGCTGACCAATTCATCAATTATATCATTGTATTCAATTTTCAACTAGATTTGTTTGAAAGTTAAACGAACTTTAAATTTTCATCTTTATTTTTTCTTTCAATTCGTGATATTTTTTTGCTGCTAGAAGAATTTTTCTTATGTATTTAATATTTGTGGGCCCCTTAAAAATAGGAGACCCAGTGAGATTGCACTTGCGATAATAAGGGCACTGTATAGAGAGGTGGTCGCTTTTAAAAATTGATTACTATTACCCTTTAAACATTTGCAGTTTTTATTTTGTCAGTAGCATTGACGATTTTACAATTTTATGCCAATTTCATTTATCATTTTGTCCCAGTTGGATCGTTTATTATTTAAGTGAGATTCAATTTGTTTTTCTGAAAATCTCAAATTTCTCATTTTAAGTCGAATAAGATCATCGCTATCTTTATCACAGACTTTGATATTTTCGAATGAAGTCGCAATAAAAAAATGATTGCTTAAAACGGGTCTATCGGTTTTTAAATATGGTGCATGTATTTTAGATTTAAATTTTTTATTGGAAAATTTTAATTTTTCTTTCCAAATATTTTTCCTTTTAGGAGAGTTGAAATTAGAAATTGATTTATAATCATTATTCATAATTGAGTTGATAGGTTTTTCTGTTAAGAACTTTGGATCCTGTAACGGTGTACTTATTAGGTAAGGATTTTCGAAATTGTGAAAGGACGAACCAGGAATATTGTGAGATGAATTAACCACATTATTCATATAAATAGGAAATTGAGGCTTTAAATATATTTCTGGTCTTGTTCTTGGAGGGATTGCTGAAAAATTAAATGTATTTA
Source organism: Schmidtea polychroa (assembly GCA_959609185.1). NCBI lineage: Eukaryota > Metazoa > Platyhelminthes > Tricladida > Dugesiidae > Schmidtea > Schmidtea polychroa. The sequence continues at coordinate 260,471 of CAUHTR010000042.1, forward strand.
AGGAATGACGTTTCTGGTTAATTTTTGGTTGTGTATTGCATCTATTGTAAAAGTGATCTTGGTAAGGATTCTGTATAATTGGCTGCGGTACATAACCATAATTATTTGGGAAGAAATTAATTTGATTATTGTTGAAATACATTTATACTTAATAAATAATTGTTTTAATAACTAGTGAAAAGGTAATAAATTGTGTCGTAAATTATATAAACAAATTTCTGTTAATTATGACAGGGAAACATAATTAAGGAAACATTTTTAATCAAATATTTTTTATTCCGTAAAAATAAATTCCCCATAGCTTGACAAAAATACGTATCAAGAGTTATAAATGTTAAATATTTGCACACATTAACAATGTGAAATACCTAATTAGGTCTTGTGGGAAGAAACGAAAGAAGAAACGTCGTCAATTTTTCTGAACAATTTGAAGTTTAAATTTTTTATTTTTACATTTTATTCAAAATCTTTGATCTACTTTTTTATAAACCAATCTACTATTACTATTATTTTCAAGCAACTTCAATATTTTTTAACAACTTTTCAAATTCAATAATCCATTCGTTTACTTTGGACCACGTTTTCCTAGCTACTTAATCTATTTTTCTAGGCAATTATCAATTATTTTTCAAGCACCATTTGGTATTATTTTGTGGAGAAATTTCTAATTGGAACCTTATCTCGAAGGAACTCTACTACTATCAGTAATTACAGGGTTTTAAGTTGTATTTTGACAAGCATAATATATTTTTTGACAATATTAACCAGATAATAAACAATATTAAATCTATTATTGACAATATATACTAAATTAATAACAATAAAAGCTTTATTAATGACATTATAAATATATTTTTAGACATTCTATGCATGGCTCGACAAATAAGTCAATTTCCTGCTTCCATAGCAAATAATACAGAAATAGTAGTCGAAAGTGATAACACTGCCGAACCAGCTATCCGTAACACTTTTCGAGTACAACGAAGAAATAGTACAACTTCAAATGCTGATAGAGATCGTGTTATTACAGCATACGATGACGGGACTTCAATAGTTGATATTTCTCGAATTTTATCAATAAAAAGAACTACAATTTATGGTATTTTGAAGAAGTACCATAACACTGGAGTGGTGGAAGCTGATAAGAGAGGCGGCGATCATCCACAAAAATTGACAGAGGATCAAAAAAA